>RCUC01112139.1:0-17112 GCA_003697995.1 Taxidea taxus jeffersonii | reverse complement strand
TGACTTTCAAGTCTTATTATTTAAGAAATACATTTCATAAGACTATAGCTGCCATAGATAGTGATTCCATGGTGGATGTGGGCAAAGTAAATTGAAAACCTTCTGAAAAGGATTCACCATTCTAGATGTCATGAAGAGCATTTGTGATTCATAAGAGGAGATCAAAACACCAATATTAACAGGAATTTAAGAAGTTGATTCCAACTCTTATGGATGACTGAGGGGCTCAAGGCTTCAGTGGAGGCTGTACTTGCAGATGTGGTAGAAATAACAAGAGAATGGGAATTAGAAGTGGAGGCTGAAGGTGAGACTGAATTGCTGCAATCTCGTGGTAAAACTGGAATGGATGAGGAGATGTTTCTTATGGCTGAGCAAAGAAAGTGGTTTCCTAAGATGGAATATACTCCTACAACTCTGTCTCTCTTTCTCTCTCTCTCTATCAAATAAATAAATGAATCTTTAAAAAAAAATGGGGCACCTGGGTGTCTCAGTTGGTTAAGCATCTGACTTGTGATTTTGGCTTAGGTCATGATCTAATGGGTTGTGTGATCAAGTCCAGCATCAGGCCCTACTCTCATTGGAGAGTTGAGGTTCTCCCCCTCTCCCTCTGCTCTCCCCACACCACTCTCCCCTTTGCACTCTCTCTTTAAAATAAATAAATAAATCTTTTAAAATAAAGATGGAATATGCTTCTGGTGAAGATGCTGTGAAGATTGATGAAATGACAACAAAGGATTTAGAATATTATATTAATTTAGTTGATAAAGCAGCAGCAAAGTTTGAGAACACTGATCCCATTTTGAAAGAAGTTCCACTGTGGGTAAAATGCTATCAAACAGTATTGCATACTACAGAAAAACCATTCATGAAAGGAAGTCAATCAATGCAGCAAACTTCATTGTTGTTTTACTTTAAGAAATTACCACAGTCACCCCAGCCTTTGGTAACCACCACCCTGATCAGTCAGTGGCCATCAACATTGAGGCAAGGCCCTCCATCAACAAAAAGATCACTCACTGGAAGCTGGAATGATGGTTAGCATTTTTTAGCAGTAAAGTATTTTTAATTAAGGTATGTACATTTTTTAGACATAATCCCATTGCACACTTACTAGACTACAATATAGTGTAAACATAAGGCTTACATGAACTGGGAAACCAAAAAAATTAATTTTACTCACTTTATTACTATATTCACTTTATTGTGATGGTCTGGAACCAAACCTACAATGTCTCTGAGGACTGCCTGTAATGAGTAATAAGAAAGGAAATTTTAGAGAAAAGGAATACCAAATGCAAAAATGAAGGAGATGTGTGAGTGGATGAAGAGTTTGAGCAGACGGAACCAAACTATTGTGAACCAAGCACAGCAGGAAATGGAGGAGTGATATGACCATAATGGGAACAAAATTTTGTACCTCTATAAATTATTTTTACAGTATCATGGGTGATATTAAAATACTTAACAACCTGCTTGGGACAGGGCACCAACCAAGACTGACCATATTCCCAAAGCAGGCTTCTGGCAGCAACTCCCCCCAACCATTGTGCCAGGTACTAACCCTTCAGTTGTTGCATCAAGGAGAAGTCTAGAGGGAGGTCCCAAAAGAAGGCCAGAAAAGCTGGGGAAAAGGTAGGGAGCACCCAAGGCATCAGCTATTTACCAGTCAGTACAGAAATACTTTGTTTTACCTGTGCATACTGATGGAATATTATTAGCCCTGGTTGCAAGTGATAGAAATCCAACCCAAATTAGTTTATGGGGAAAAGAAAAAAATATATCTTCATCCATTAAACAGGAAGCCAAGAGATACAGTTGGATCCAGGCCTACCAGGATCTAGGAGCTCAAATGATGCATCAGGACATTATGTCTCTCCTTCCAGGTTCTGCTTTCTTTTGTATTAGTTCCATTCTCAAGCAGTCTCTCTCCATGTAGTGGCAAAAGATTATTCTGCAAGTCTTTTACATCTGTGATACAAGAAGGGAAATTACTCTTTCCCAATAATTCTATCAAAATTCCCAGGGGAGCATGTCCCTAGCCCGGATCTTATCATATCCCTTTCCTTAAGCAAATGCTGTATCCAGACATGCAACTCGTTGACTATTCCTGGATCATATGTTCACCCTGAAAGCCACAAGCTGAGCTGGGAGCAGTTCCCAAATATAAAAGTTCTGTGGTCATAAGAAGAGAGAACGGATGATGAATAGGCTAAAACAATAACCATCCACTCTGTCCACCCCTGAGTCACCCAATATCAATATATATTCTTTTTTCCAGACATGTAATATCAAAACACTTTCCTAACATAATGTAATTATCCTACATACAAATACACTCCCCCTCTTCCCAAAGAAAGGCAGCCCAGAGCGTTGTCCAATTACTGCAACCAGCTTCAACTGAAGACTATTTGAATAATAGATGAGCAAATCATGCCAACTTTACTTTCAAAACATCCAGGAGGGGAGGAGTTAAAATGGCAAAGGATTAGAGGACCCTAAGTTCCTCCAATCCATGAAATTCAGCTAGATCATTATTAAATCATTCTGAACACCTACAAAATCAATCAGAGATCTGTGAAAAGAAATATGCAATTCTACAAATAGAAAAGCAACCACTTTTTGGAAGGTAGGGGGTGCAGAGACTTGAATGGGGGGGATAAATTGGAAGATATGGCAGCAGGGAGAGATACAGCTTAAGAAAGCTACCACAAAGTATTATAATCAACAGATCACAAAATTGGAACTTTTAAAAGTGTGCTACAGTGTGGGCATTCCTGGCTTAATGGTACTCAGGTGATAAAGCAGGGTGGAATCCCATGTGGGACAGAGCAGTCTCAGGATCCCTGGAATCACAAGAAGAAAAGGAGTGCCTGAGTGAGGCAGAGTTCCCAGGCATCAGAGTAGGGAAGCTAGCTGAAAATAGTGAGTCTAGGCACCGGCTTTTTGCTTGGTGTTTCCATAAGCCGTGACCACTCTCCCATCAGGAGCCCAGCAAAAGGAAGAAGCACAGGAAGACATCACTCCCTCCTCTGAGAAGAACACCGTGGGTCTGAGCCACAGGAGTCTGTAAGTTTAGCAACGTGAAATTCAGTCAAGTGCTTGAGATAAAAATGCTCTATCATGGGCTGGGTGAACACCCAGTCTGTTGGGAAACCGGTCAAAAGTGACTGACTCCTTTTCTGTAAGGGCTCACCGAAGAGTGGAGTGTGCGGACTTTCAGCTCCGGGGTTAGAGTTTTGGGCATTGCTATTTTCATCCCTCACATCAGTGTCCAAAGTCTTCAGGGAACAAAACAGTGCCACATAGTGCAATCTGGAGCCTCTTACACTGAGCCTGGTCTCTTGGCAAAGGAGGCCCAACTCTACCAATTGACAATCAGTGCAACAGGCCCCTCCCCCAACAGACCAGCAGGAACAACCTGTAGCACCAAGTTTACCGATCATAGAGAACTGTGAAACCTCAGCTCTTAGGGAAAACAAAATATAGTATTTGCATGTTTTTAAATTATTCTTTGGTCTTTCAGGGGTTCTTTTACTTATTTTCTTATTTTTTCAATTCTTTTTTAATTCTTATTTTTTTTAAAGATTTTATTTATTTATTTGACAGACAGAGATCACAAGTAGGCAGAGAGGCAGGCAGAGAGAGAAGGAAGCAGGCTCCCCGCCGAGCAGAGAGCCCCATGCGGGGCTCGATCCCAGGACCCTGGGATCATGACCTGAGCCGAAGGCAGAGGCTTTAACCCACTGAGCCACCCAGGTGCCCCTTAATTCTTATTTTTATATACACATTATATATATATTTTTTCTTTTTGGTTTCTGTTCATTGTATTTTTTTTTGACTTGTGTGTGTGTGTGTGTGTGTGTGTGTTTCTTTCTTTCTTATTTTGGGATCATTTCTTTTAACAAGCAGACCAAAATACACCCAAGATCTAGTATTTTGTTTTGTTCTGTTTTGTTTCTGGTTTGATTTTTTTTTTCTTATTTTGTTTTGTTTTTTTTGTTTTCTTCTAGTTTGTTTGGTTTTTTTCCCCTGTTGTTGTGTTGGTATTATTGGTTTTTTTCTCTCTCTCTTTGTTCTTTTCTGGACATAATGAGAGGAGAAAGACAACTACTAGATCACTAAGGGAGACTTCAAGAAATTAGTGATTCCATAAAGCAAAATAATATCTGGCTAATAGAGGTCCCAGAAGATGAAGAGGGGGGAGGCAGAAGGTTTATTTGAACAAAGTATAGCCAAGAACTTCCCTAATCTGGGGGAGAAAACAGGCATTCAAACCAGGAGACACAGAGAACCCCCTCAAAATCAATGAAAATAGGTCAACACCTCAGCATATAATAGTGAAGCCTGAAATTTCAAAGATAAAGAGAAAATCCCAAAAGTAGCTCAGGACAAGAGATCCTTAACCTACAAGGGTAGAAACATAAGTTTGGGAGCAAACCTATCCACAAAGACTTGACAGACAAGAAAAGACTGGCGTGATATGTTCAGTATGCTAAATGGGAAAAATATTCAGCCAAGAATACTTTATCCAGCTAGGCTGTAATTCAGGATAGAAGAAGAGATAAAGAGCTTCCAGGACAAAAGAAACTAAAGGAATTCGTGAACAAATCCTGAAAGAGATATTAGAGGGGATCCTTTGAGCAGAGAGGGGGCCCAAAAATAAAGATCAGAAAGGAGCAGAGACAATGTACAGAAACAGCGACTTGACAGTAATACAATGGCACTGAATTCATATCTTTCAATAATTACTCTGGATGGAAATGGACTAAATGCTCCATTCAAAAGACATAGGGTATCAGATTGGATTTTTTTAAAAAAATAGACCCTTCAATATGCTGTCTACAAGAGACTCATTTCAGACCCTTTGACACCTCCAGATTGAATGTGAGGGGTGAAGAACAATTTATCATGCAAATGGACATCAAAGGAAAGCTGGAGCAGCAATCCTTATACCAGAAAAACTAGATTTTGAACCAAAGACTGCAATAAGAGATGAAGAAGGACACTATTTCATAATAAAAGTGTCTATCCAACAAGAAGTTCTAACAGTTGTAAATATTAATGCTTCTAACTTGGGAGCAGCCAAACATATAAACCAGCTAACAAAGTTAGAGATGCTCATTGATAATAATACAGTAATAGTGGGGTATTTTAACACCCCACTCACAGCAATGGGCAGCTCATCTAGGCAGAAGATCAAAGAAACAAGGGCTTTGAATGATACACTGGACCAGATGAACTTAACAGATATATACAGAGCATTTCATCCTAAAGCAGCAGAATACACATTCTTCTCAATTGCACATAGAACATTCTCCAGAATAGATCACATATTGGGTCACAAATCAGGTATCAGCTGGTACAAAACGACTCAGATCACAATGCTTTAAAACTTGAAGTTGACTACAAGAAAAAATTTGGAAGAACAACAAATACATGAAGATTAGAGCATCCTACTAAAGAATTAATGGGTTAACCAGAAAATTAAAGATGAATTTTAAAAATACATGGAAGCAAATGAAAAGGAAAACATGACAGTTTGGAACCTTTAGGAAACAACAAAGGTGGTCTTAAGAGGAAAATCTAGCAATACAGAACTTCTTTAAGAAAGAAGAAAAGTCTACAGGTGCCTGGGTATCTCAGTCAATTGGATGTCTGCCTTTGGCTTGCATCATGGTCCCAGGATCCTAGGATTGAGCCCCACATCATCAGGCTCCCTGCTCAGTGGGGAGGCTTCTTCTCCTTCTCCCTCTGCCCCTCCCCCCACTTGTGTTTTTTCTCATCCACTCCGCTCTCTGTGTCAAATAAATGAATAATCTTTTTTTAATTAAAAAAAAGAAACAAGAAAAGTCTCAAATACACAACCTAACCTTCTCCTACTAAAGGAGCTGGCAAAAGAACAGGAAATAAAGCTTAAATCCAACAAAAGAAGAGAAATAATAAAGATTAGAACAGAAATCAATGATCTAGAAATTTTTTTTAAAAAGGTAGAACAGGGGCGCCAGAGCGGCTCAGTGGGTTAAAGCCTCTGCCTTCGGCTCAGGTCATGATCCTGGGCTCCTGGGATCGAGCCCCGCATCGGGCTCTCTGCTCCCCAGGGAGCCTGCTTCCTCCTCTCTCTCTGCCTGCCTCTCTGCCTACTTGTGATCTCTGTCAAATAAATAAATAAAATCTTAAAAAAAAAGTTTTAAAAAGGTAGAACAGATCAATGAAACTAAGAGTTTGTTTTTTGAAAGAATTAATAAGATTGATAAACCCCTAGCCAGACTTATCAAAAGGAAAAGAGAAAGGACCCAAATAAATAATGATGAATGAAAGAGGAGAGATCATAGCCAATACCAAAGAAATACAAACAATTGTAAGAGAATATTATAAACAATTATGTGGCAACATATTAGACAATCTGGAAGAAATGGATGCATTCTTAGAAACATAAATGACCAAAACTGAAAAAGGAAAAAATAGAAAACCTGAAAAGACCCATAACCAGCAAAGAAATTGAATCAGGACGCCTAGGTGGCTCAGTCGTTAAGCATCTGCCTTCTGCTCAGGTCATGATCCCAGCATCCTGGGCTCCAGGCCTGCATCAGGCTCCCTGCTCTATGGGAAACCTGCTTCTCCCTCTCTCACTTCCCCTGCTTGTGTTCCCTCTCTCACTGTGTCTCTCTCTGTCAAGTAAATAAATAAATAAATAACTTTTTTTTAAAAAAAGATACTAAGAGGATCCAATAGTGCATTAAGAGGATTATTCACAATTCTGAACTTCAAACTCTATCACAAAGCTGTAATCATCAAAACAGTATGGCACCAGCAAACAGATCATAGATAATGGCACAAAATACAGAACCCAAAAATGGACCCTCAACTCTATGGTCAACTAATCTTCAACAAAGCAGGAAAGAATATCCAATGGAAAAAAGACAGTCTCTTCAACAAATGGTGCTTGGAAAACTGGACAGTCACATGTAGAAGAATGAAACTGGACCACTTTCTTACACAATACACAAAAATAGACTCAAAATGGATGAAAGACCTCAATGTGAGACAGGAATCCATCAAAATCCTAGACACAAACACAGGCAGCAATCTCTTTGATCACTGCACCTTCTTGCTAGACACATCTCCAAAGACAAGAGCAACAAAAGCAAAAATGAACTATTGGGACTTCATCAAGATAAAAGGCTTTTTGCACAGCAAAGTAAACAGTCAACAAACTGAAAGCAACCTACAAAATGGGAGAAGATATTTGCAAATGTCTTATCAGATAAAGGGCTAGTATCCATTTCTCCAAAGAAGACAAACAAATAGCCAAGAGACACATGAAAAGCTGCTCAACAACACTCATCATCAGGGAAATAAAATTCAAAACCACAATGAGATACTACGTCACGTTGGTCAGAATGGCTAAAATTAACAACTCAGGAAACAACAGATGTTGGTGAGGATGTGGAGAAAGGGGATCCCTCTTAGACTGTTGGTGGGAATGCAAACTGGCGCAACCACTGTGGGAAACAGTATGGAAGTTCCTCAAAAGATTAAAAGCAGAAGTACCATATGAACCAGGAATTACACTACTAGGTATTTATCTAAAGGGTACAAAAATAGTGATTTGAAGGGGTACATGCATCCCAATGTTTATAGCAGCAATGTCCACAATAGCCAAAATATGGAAAGAGCCCAAATATCCTTTAATAGATGAATGGATAAAGAAGATGGGAGATTATATATATCTAGATCTATAATAGGTATATATAAATATATACAATATTACTCAGCTATCAAAAAGAATGAAATTTTGCCATTTGCAACGGCATCGATGGATCTGGAGGGTATTAAGCTAAGTGAAATAGGTCAGTCAGAGAAAGACAAATACCATGTTATCTTACTCATATGTGGAAGTTAAGAAATAAAACATATAGGGACGCCTAAACATATAGGGTGGCTCAGTTGGTTAAGCGGCTGCCTCTGGCTCAGGTCATGATCCCAGCATCCTGGGATCGAGTCCCACATTGGGCTCCTTGCTCGGCAGGGAGCCTGCTTCTCCCTCTGCCTCTGCCTGCCACTCTGTCTGTCTGTGCTCGCTCCCTCTCTCTCTCTCTCTGACAAATAAATAAATAAAAAATCTTTAAAATAAAACATGAACAGAGGGGAAGGGAAGGAAAAACAAAGTAAGACAGAAGTAGAGAGGGAGGCAAATCATAAGAGACTCTTAACTGTAGTTAGAGAAACTGAGGGTTGCTGGAAGGGAGAGGGATCAGGGGATGGGGTAATTGAGTGATGGCTATTAAAGAGGGCACTTGAAGTAATGAGCACTGGGTCTTGTATGCAACTGATGGATCACTAAATTGTACCTTTGAAACTAATAATATAGTATATGTTAATTAAATTGAATTTAAGTTAAAATTTTTTTAAATAACATTTATGAAGATGAGGTAATACTGTGAAAATGTTGATAATCTAATGTTAAATGAAAAAATAAGTATGAAAAATTGCATATGATGTAATAGTACAATGATCTTTCAAATTCTATGCATTAAAACAAGAAAAGACAAGATGAATATACCAAAAGGTTTTACAGTAGTTTTGTTTTGATGATGATAGAATAGATGATATTATTCTTTTTACTTTGTGCATTATCAAAAATTTTTTGAATTTTTATATTAATATCAATTGAAAATATTGTTTAAAGTTAATATTTATGTTAAAAACTATCCAGATTTGACCACTTCTTATCACCTTAACTAAATCAACTTTATCCAAATAATTATCATCTCTCACAAGCGTTATTTCAATAGTCTCCCAAATGGTCCCTCATTTCTACTCTTGTTCTCAATAGTCTATTCTCCTCAAACAGCAGCCAAAGCTTAAAATCCATCCATGGCACCTATGGTTCTCCAAGTAGATGTCATTACAATGGTTTTACATAATTTGCCTCTCACTCCTTTCTGACCTCATCTCCCAGCTATATTGTCCTTCCTCCTGTTCCTTAAACACACCAGGCATGCTCTTGCCTTGGTATAAAGGCCCTTGGAATTTGCTTTTCTCTCAGCCAGTATATCCACATGGCTCATTCCTATACTTTCTTTAGTTCTTCCCTGACCAACCTGTCAAATTACCAGCTATATCCATAGCACTTATCACCCTCCCAGATATCATACGTGTACTTGCTTATGGTCTGTCTTCCCCACTGGAATGTAAGCTCTATAAGGGCAAGAAGTCTACTTACTTTGTTCACTGATAGATCCCCTATACCTAGAACATGTCAAAGTAGATTCACAATATTTGTAAAATGAGTGAAATGCTTTCTTCTTGATCAGTTTGCAGCTAACTTCTTATAGCCCACTACCTGAAGGCTAGTCATCTGATATACAGTAATATAGGATAACCATTTAGCTCCAATAAAAAACCCTATTTAGAAAAGGAGCCACCTCCAGAAGTACAAGTTCACAGTATACACTGGAGCATGTACTGCTTGCCCTGACAGTGGAGGGATTTCTTGGCTCTGCTTCTGGGAGAATCCTTCATCCACCATCCTACTCCCTCATGAAAAGGAGCATTGGGAAGAGAGTCCTTCTGAGTAATGGACAACTTATTGCACTTTCTGTTGGTATCAGTGGGCTCTGGGAATTGTCTTCAGGTTTGAGCAATCACAAGCCATTATTTGCCTGGACTGAAGTCTCTCTGGCAATACAACTCCCTGAAAACAATAACATGATTTCTCTCTCTTGCATTTTAGCAACTCAGTAGTTTTTGCTGGGTTATGGTCTTTCAGTCTAGACTTGGGATGGAATATTACTGCCTTTTAGCAATAAACATCTTGTCCCTCCCACCCCCACGTGCAGTCCTTGGCTGAATGGCCTTCATCCTGGTCTCAACCACCCATTGTATACAGATATTGTTGAAAACCGTTGGCTTGGGTGTGGAGGCACATCTCACCTGCCCAATCCCAGTCTATATCTCACTGAGCAGCTCTATAAATTACAGTCATATCTCCATTCCTCTATAGAGAGTAGAGGGACAGGATCATTCAGGGGGAGAAAAGGCATGGAGGGTGTCAGTCTTCTCCCAGCTCCCATTCTTACTGTCATCTCTCTGTTTCTAATCATTGGTATGCTGGAAAATCTCTGATTTTAGCACTTTCTGATTTATCTGGTATCAATACTCCCACCATGGCCCATATCGAGGCTACCAACATGACGTCCCTGAAGGCAGAATAGAGAAGAAGTGTGCACAGTCAACTAGAGCCAGTATGAGCTGGCTCCAATACATCCCTGTTTCCAACCATCATGCCCTTTCTCTAACAATATTAATCTAGGACAGAATTTTGTTTTTCCACTCTCCAAGGCCTAAGATTCCAAGACCTCAGGGTACAAGTCATAGCCAGAAAAAGCCTCCCTTTCTGCTTTCACATGGACCGGTTGAGGCAAAGTTTGTCTTTCTTTATGTGCCTTCACTAAGCCTACAGGAAGGAGCCCACAGCTTTCCAAATCCTAGAGGAGGAGAAGGAGGAGGAGGAATCGTTGTTGTTGTTGTTGTTTTCAAAATCCCTTAAACTCCTGCTGCAAAGAGCAGGTGATCTGAGTCTCCAGATACAACAAGCTATAGCTAAAAGCATAGCAGGAATTTCCAGATTCAGGAGTGTCTTCCAGGTTCAGTTGGTTAAATATCTGACTCTTGATTTTTGGCTTAGATCATGATCTTAGGGTCATGGGATCGAGCCCTGTATAAGGCTCCATACTCAGAAGTAGTCTGTTTAAGATTCTTTCTCCCTCTGCCCTTCCCCCTGCTTGTGCTCTCTCTCTCCCTCTGTATAAATAAATAGGTAAAATCTTTTTTAAAAAGAGAAAGAAAGAAACGTCCAGATTCAGATCTGACATGGGAGAGTCTCAGTATCCTGCCACTTCTCAACATATCCAATGCCATACTTTAAGGTATATCAATAGCAATACCTGCCTCCAGGTGTCAGTTTCTATGTTAGAGTGCTTTGGTTACAAGCAGCAGAGGCCAATTCCAACATAAAACAACTCTACCTGGGGAAGCTCAGAATGGAAATAAATGCTGAATGGTCAGCCAGAATAGCAGCCAGGTCTCTGGGCAATAGGTACCAACAGACAATCTCTTCAGGGAGCCAGGACCAATTAGTCCCGGCCTGTTTCCCTGCAGGTGTCCAGTCAGGGATTTGATTGGCCCAGCTCCAGCAAGACAGGGCAAGGGCATTTTGATTGATAGCCCCAACAAGACTCCAATCAATTACCTCCTCCCACCATCATGCTCCCATTCCAGAAACACACACACACACCAAAAACAAGTTAAGGTACTCTTACCAAATAGGAAAAAGTGACTGGACAGGCAAAAATGCCCAATGAAGGTTACAGATGGATTTGTGTGTTGTAGAAATCACTCTGGCCACAGTGATGAATCATGGAGAAGCTGAAGTTTGGGACAGAGAGATTGGAGGTTATGTCAAATGGGAACCTGTACCGTGGATTTTTGAGTCTCTGGAGAGACTCAAGTCAATGCTCAGTGAGAACCCCACTCCCCTCCACAACATGGACCGGAATGTCAGCTTGCAGCTTCATCCGTGGCGACAGGTCCAAATCCTTTTCCTCCAGACAAATAGTTCTTGAACCCAAACATCAGCAATGCACTCTGTCTCTGGAAAATCACTCATATATTCCCTGATGTGGAAATATGTTTGAAGTGTGTTTTCTTCAGTGGCCCCAAATGAATCATCACCCAAGACAGTTCAGGCAGAGAAAAGCAGGGTTTGCCTATAGACATAAAATCTACACCAAGAAAGTTCATGTCTACTGTTGACCCATTAAAACACCGGTTCTGACAATAGAACCAACACCAAAGACAAAACTCAATTGATATGTTTCATTATATGAAGAAAACAAATTCTAAAGGGGTATGCATGAAAAGGACTCATTTTTCTCCCTGATCAGAACTATGAATTTATTACTAGAAATGTGGCTGCTCCTGCTTACAGATTTAATCATATTATATAGCAATATAAAGACATGTGTGTGTGTGTGTGTGCCTGTTGAATAATGATGCTTCCTATAGTTAGAACAGGGAGCCCCAGAACCATTTGGAGGCTGAAGATGTCTGCAAATGATCACTCAATTCATCAGGTAAGCAGTATGGTGCTCTAGACTGAGCTCTGGAAGAAGGTTCCAATTTGATTCCAGGCTTTCCCTTGCTCACATGTCACAATCGTTCTAAACAACTTCTCTTGCCTATACAATGGGAGTAAAGATTCTTGCTGGGGAGAACCCACCAAGAAAGTTTGAAGGAGATAAAAATGCTCTCTCTGCCCACTGAAAGAAGCAGAAAAATAACAGAGAAAATCAGAAAACCCATCCTGCCACAATGTGCCCTAGGGTAGTTCACAGAAAGGGCAATGCTGCAGCCCCACCCCCATGGAATGTAGATGTGTTGGGTGGGTAACACCGCGCTTCACATGCAAAGGAACATCTAACCACATGCAGGTTCCTCTCTGGATACATCCAGCACTTTGAATAGTACATAGGCTGGTGGATAGCTTCTCCAAAACCCATTTTGAGAGGCCATGCTTGGATCCTAAAATTTTTGACCCTAGAGCAGATACCACACCCTACACCACATTCCTTGCCTCATCCAACTTTGAATAACCATACAGCTTTCCACTCGCAGGGCTTTCTCCATAGTCACTGAGGTTTTCTGCACAAGCACACAATAGGCACAACATCCCAGGTGTACACAGAGAAGGGGAGATGTTGACAGCCTTCAGCATAACTCTCAACCAATGCAGTAAATACCCAGCTTTCTAGACCTAATGGGGCAGTTCAGAGTCAGCTTGATCAGAGAAGTCTGAGCTCTGGTTATAGAGGCAGCTTATTGCGAAGCTGAGAGTTAGAGCCCCCTTAACTTTTGTGCCTTAGGTGACCGTCTTGGCTCACCCTACCTGCTGCGCTGCCCATTTGCCCACAGCACTATCCAGCTTTGGGGGGATTTTCTCCTTTCCTTAGCTAACTCTCTCTGCTTCTTCACTTTTGTCACCTTCCAAATACTACCTGTCCCCATTCTTTGTCTCAGCTCCTGATTTGAGGGAACCCAAATTAAGACAAACTCCCAGATATCCCATTGCTCAGAACTAAGAAGCTGCTTTCTCAGGCTGTCCACATACCCATCATCCCATCTGCAGGCTTGCTGTATATTATTCCTGGAAAAAAGCTGCAGGAAGGGAATCACTTCCCCTAAGTTATATAAGGTATATACAGGGTACTACCCAGAAGTGATAATGTCATCTCCCTGTTCTAGCATTCTACCCATCACCCCCCACTCATGATTGATGATGCTGGTGAGGCTCCGCTCCCCATCCTCTCAAAGTACTACTGAAGATTTGATTTGGGGGGGAACGGCCTTAGGACCAAGCGGATCCTTGCCTCCCCTTCAAAACTGTTCTGTGATAAATAAAAGGTTCATTACAAGCTCAAGTTTGGGCTCTTCAGCACATCTTGTAAACTGACAAGATTATTGACAAGTCAACGACCACCTATGGCCCCCTTTTCCATCACTGTATTGTACTGGGCATCTTGGAAGTCCACAGTTTGCAACAAGACCCTCAGGTTGGGACTTTACTGAGTTGTCATGTGCCTTTTCCTGGCATGTAGCATTATGTCACATGGCACATGCTAAGTGGCCATCAGTTAACAAGTAGCTTAATTTGTGCTGCTCAAAGCAGCAGAGGACTGAGAAACTTCCTGGTTTCCCTTTTGTTATCTACCCCATAAAAGAAGTCAATGAGCATGTGAAGCTCTCTCCTGAGCACCAAGGAATAAGGAGTCAAACCGATGCCTTCATTCCAAGTGGCATCATACGTGTGGACTGTGATGCCCAACTAACCCACTCACTATCCCATCTTTGGACAGAGCCTGCACTGTGTTTTACAAAGTTCTAAATCTCTGAATATGAATCTCCTTGAGGAAAATAGAGAGCACTTCAGATGTCTTTATCTTGCCAGTTGAAACATTTCCTATAGCAACCAGTTCTCAAAATCCCTCCCTGGATCTCTCCCATAAAGAATCTATAACCAAGACAAACTTCTCTTACTACCTGATGGGGAGAGGACTCCTGTATCACCCTTAGCCCTCCAAGAGCTGATGTCAGGTCATAACTATATGTGCAAGAGATTTATTGGGTAGACCTTTATGAAGAATAAAAGGGAGGGTGCAGGAGTCTGCAGGGAGAGCCTCAGACTGAGATGCAAGTCTGATGCTCTGGAAGAAGAAAGGGAAGGAAGTAAGATTGGGCAGGAAAGACCCTCGGACAGCAGTGCAGCTGTGAGAGTTGGTGGGGAGTCCCAAAACAAAGATTGCCCAGTGGAGGACTATTTGTTGAGCAAGAATGGCCCAACTCTTGGTCCCCCACCATCTTCAGGCATTGGTGGGAGCAGCACAGAAAAGGCAGAACTTTTGCATTGCAGTAGATCCTGAAGACGCCACAGCTGGAGCCCACCAGAGCAGATACCCATCAATGTATTGTCTGAGAATCCTCAGCCATATTGGACCAGAAAAGTTGTTTTCTAGTTAGATTTAGCAACACCTCCTGCCAAATACCTACGGTTTTCATGGATTTCCCTCAGTACCAAGAAGCAGGATTTCTGAAGTAGAGGTCCATTCAAAAAGCCTCCTCATGGTAATTTTGACCTTTCCTGGTATGCAGAGTACTCAAAGAGAAGGCTAACCTCCTTCCCTTTTTCAGGGATGTCCTTTCCCCTCTGGTAACATCTACCAGGCTAGGACTAGAATGAGGCAAGCAAGATGCTCTGAGCACTAAATTTAGGGAAGGGTTCATTCTCAAGTGCTGCTCTTGCACTTGCATTAACCCAAGACTGAGTGCCTCTTTATATTTTGCACTCTGGCACCTTTTTTGCCTCATCCTAATCCTGGCCCTAATGACCAGTGCTTTTGATCCATCCACTGAACTCTGGGGTATCATCGACAGTAAGTTTGAGGTTATTCTTCACCATTCATCAATGTCATGGCCTCTGGCTTGCTGTTCCCAACTCTGTTCTTATCCTCAGTCCCAGAGTGATTCATAAAATACACAGGTTTCTCGGGCCCAGTGATGATATCCTCCACCCCACGTTCATCATTCACTCAGGTGATCTTATTCTGAACTTTACCATCACTCATTGCAACACCAGTCTCCTAATTTTGCCAACTTTTCCCTCTCCAATACACTTATTACTCTCATTGAAGCAATTCTTTCAGTGCTGTAAGTCTTCTGTAGGTCTTTGACTTTCCATCACTCATTCTCTCCGGTCTCACTTTGTTGTTGTTTTTTTAAGATTTTATTTATTTTTAGAAAGAGAGATTGAGAGAGAGGGCAGAGGGAGTAGCAGAGGAAGTGGGAAGGAGAGGGGGAAAAAATCTCAAGTAGGCAGATCCTGATGGGGACTCCATCTCACGACCCTGAGATCATGACCTGAACCAAAACCAAAAGTTGGACACTTAACTGACTGAGCCACCCAGATGCCACCTCTTACCTACTTTGATGTCATGGTCTAGCTTTATACTCACATGTTTGCAAACATTTTCACATTTTTGTCACCTTCTCCCTGCATCTTACACATCTGGTAAAACTTTGAACTGCTCCAGTTAAACCCAAATTGCTACACTCTCTGCTCCTGCTCCAAACAGTTGCTGGTCTCACTTCAATTTCATGACCACAAACTTTAGATGGGTTCTAAATATTGTACAATGATCCCAATGCATTTCCCTAGAAAGTTCATTTTCCTTCCCACCAAAATGATATTTTGTGCCTCTTTCTCTTTTCTCAAATCTCCAACCCTCCTAACCCCTACCTTCTTCCCCTCCTTAATTCTCAGTCTATGCCCCTAACTCTTACTTCTTTATTCAGTGAAGCAACTTCATTTGTGTCATTAACTTTCCCTTAAATTTTATTCAGAATGAAAATTGCCACACTTCTGAATAAAATCTTGGATTGTCCCATAACTTTTCTGATTACTTTCCTGTAATAAAAAGTCCATTGATTAAGTCCAAAAACACAATTGATTTGATATTTAGAATCTCGGTCCCATGTAATAGCCAGGGGTTCCAACTTCATTCAGAGTTCTGACTACTCCCCACCCTCGGGTTGAGGTCTGCTGCTGTATGCTGTCCACTGCCTGGGAAAGGGGTCCACTCATTTTCCTTCCCCTCTCTTATAGATGCTCTGTTTGACTCTTACAGGGCTTGGGATTGGAGAGACAAGAGAAGTAGAAAATTCTCTTCTTTCTGAGCCTGGGCAATGTTTAAAATTCTTTTTATTTTATTTTATTTATTTATTTGACAGAGAGAGATCACAAGTAGGCAGAGAGGCAAGCAGAGAGAGAGGAAGGGAAGCAGGCTCCCTGCTGAGCAGAGAGCCCAATGCGGGGCTCCATCCCAGGACCCTGGGATCATGACCTGAGCTGAAGGCAGAGGCTTTAACCCACTGAGCCACCCAGGTGCCCCAATGTTTAAAGACCATTTTGAGGTGGAGGGACTTTTATAAGTTCATCTAAAAGCTCTCATTCCTGGAGATCTCTCAGCTATAGTTCCTTTGTCTGGAGTAATGTACTCTTCTCCAGCTCATCTGCCCACTCACTTCTTTCTACAGCCCTGAGAAACCCTGAGGGTCCACCTCCAGATTCTGTCTGCTTAGAGGCCCTGCTACTAGATGATCTATCTCTCTTCTCTCTTTCTCTCTCCTTCTGATAATTCACATCTGATGCATGGGAACACACAAGGTCCTCTACCTGAACAGATTCTGGCAGGGTACGTCTATCACAATTCCTTCAGCTTCTCTGCCAGCAGAGGCAGCTGTTTAACATCTTTAGCTTTTTAATGTCCCAAGCAGGAATCAAACACTAGCCACTACATCTCCCACCCACAAAACTCTCAAAATGGACCTCCTCACAAGATTCAGATAAAAGACAGGTACCCCACAAAACACCTCTCCAGGGCATTGGTCTCTATACACTGTCTCGGTACATGCAGTATCCCCATCAAAGAATAATCCTCAAAAATCCTTCTACTTTCTTTTTTTTTTTTTTTTAGAGAAGGAAACTCTTTTTTTTTT
>RCUC01112138.1:0-14322 GCA_003697995.1 Taxidea taxus jeffersonii | reverse complement strand
TGTCCCCATGTTAGATCTATTCCTGGGTGTTAGAGCTTAAAGGAGCAGAGATTCCTTTCTCAGTTCAAAGGGCCTCCGTGACCTTGCCCTGACTGCCTGTCTCATGACCCCCAGCCGATTAGTCTCCCCGGACTGCTGGAACAAAACCCCACAAGCTGGGTCACTTAAAACAGCACACATTTCTCTCAGTTCTGGAGGCTTGAAGCTTGACATCATGGTGTTGGCATGGCCATGTTCTCTGAAGCCTCCAGAAAAGAGTCTGTTCCCAGTGTTGCTCCTAGCTTCTGGTGCTGCTGGTGGTCCGTGGCATTCCTTGGTTTCTAGGTGCACCACTCCAGCCTGCCTGTCATCACAGGACATTCTCCCTGTGTTTCTTCACATCTTCTTTCTCCCCAAGAATCTCTTTCTGTGTCTTTCTCTTCTTACAAAGAGACCACCCGTGTCTCTACCCTAATGACTCATCTGAACTTGACTCTGTCTGCAAAGATCCTATTTCCAAATAAGGCTACATTTATAGACACTGGATAGGACTTTACCTTATCTTCTGTGGAGAGACAATTCAACCCCTAACGTAGAGCAACCTGTATTTGTCCTTCAGCGCACCCAGGACGGTCTGTCATTGCGTGAGGGTTGCGTGGTGGTGGATTGTGTCGGGCCTATCTGGTGGGTGGACTGTGAGCTCCACTCGCCCATCCCCAGGTCCGGCAGCTCCCCACACGGGGCTTGGCACAGAGTGGCTCAGAAATGTGTATGAATGAGTGTCTTTGCTATTCCTTACTGCATGTGTGAAGTATCCCCCATCCCTTCATCCCCCAAAAGCAGATGTCAATAATGGTGCCCTCCTTGGATCTGAGTAGGGAAAAGCCTCCACAGAGAGACAATGCCAGATGCAGAGGTGACGTCAAGGTCAGTGCTGGTGAATGTCCATGCTGGCATTCTGGCCAGTTTGACCAAAAATAAGTATTGTTGGGCTCCAGACTAGTCTAAGTTTAGCTGCAAAATGGCTTAGAAGAAACTGGAATTCTGGCTTTGGAAATTGCTCATGCTTCTATTTTGCCTTTGAGATATTTTTGTTTATTGTAGTGGAAAATTTTGAGGGAAATTGCTGTTTTTCTTCATTTTGGATAGTTAAGACATCTATTCTCATTTATAGCCAGACTCATCTGAAGTAAAGACGTCTCTGAACTGGGAATATAAATCACATTAAAATAACATCACAAATGCCCAGCCTTTCTAACTAAAGATTTGGAAAAACCAAAATGTTATTCTCTTTGGATTCCCCAAAGGGTGTGTTCGAAGTTTCGAGGCCACTTATCTAAAAGCATTTGTCAGCCCACCTCCTTTACATTTGCGAATTGCTATTAGACAGTTTGTTTAGATTGATTTTTCATAATTTAACTTGCTGTGCGTGTGGCCCACTCTTACCAGGTGTGCACACTTGGGTTATCTAATTCTAGCAGAAACGGTGCATGTGGTAGACTTGAGTACCAAGATACTTTGTTTTTAATTTGCCTTTTGGATTGGTTTTGATTGCTCTTCTCTGGCTAGAAACATCTCCCACTTTTTGATTCAAAAAATTTCAGCTACATATTGATAATAAAAATATTGTACCAGCCATGGGTATTTTAACACTGTAAAACGCTCTCTATTTCATTTTTCACTTGTAGTTACCTCGGCAGCACTGAAATGCTGTTTGGGTCCAGAACTCTAAAACTTGTCATATATATAATACATTTTGTTTTCCTTGAGGAATATATCTAGTAAGCAGAAATTCTCTGATGGTTGCATGGGTTACACCTGCTTTTTCGTATATCAGCTTCAGTGACTACGTGGGTCGTTTTCTCCATGAGTAAGTCTGCATAACATCTCGGAGTTATTATACTTGAATTCATAATACAAGGCTGTTGTTTGGTGGTTGTTGCTATTTTAAATAAAATGAGCCGCAGTTATAACACAGGATCATGACATAGGATGTAGCATTAATTTCATGTGTCGATGCTTAACATACCCCGACTATATGCGCTCAGGTTTCGAATCTGACGTAGAAACTGCTTATTTTGAATCTAAGAACAGAATTTACCCTGAGAAATAGTAACGTTATATGTCTCAGAGTATATAAACTTCGTGGAAACCCTGTTTAGTATAAATCCTATAGCTTTACAATAATCAAATTTATTCCTAGTGCGTGTTTTACTTTTTCAAAAGATAATTTGACTTCTAATATTCAGGAAGTCTGTTAGGTAGTTTTCATTCAGAATGCATGTTGGTGACTTGACTGATCTCTGTAACTGAATAAGTTATCAGGGCTTTACAGAAAACAGAGATGAGGAACTTAATTGCAGTGATGTGGCCAAGGTGCTGGGTACCCAGTGATTGCTGTACAGGCTGAGGGAAGCCCGTTATGACAGATGAAGGCATTAAGAGAGTTTATCTAAATTGTCGGGGAAATACAGGCTATGTGAATGCCACAGCTTCTAATGTTTTTAAAACCTGAATTAAGGAGGGCACGGTTGCATGGAGTACTGGGTGTTATAGCAAACAATGAATCATGGAACCCTACATCAAAAACTAATGATGTACTCTGCGGTGACTAACATAACATAACAAAAATAAATGCATAAAAAATGAAATCTGAATTAAAATGATAAATTATAGCATCATTTTAAAAGTCCACATTTATAATATTTGAGCATGTTTTCTAAGTAGAGCTTCAAGTTCCTAATTCAACTTTTGTTCTTAATTTTTTGAAAAGCCATGTAGGATCATCATAACCTACTCCAGCAGCAATGCATGTAGAATAACTTATGTTTTGCTCTAATTTTATTTTTCAATTAACGTGTATACTGATGAAAATCTGTGACCTTCGGCTTCATACTGAGCCACATGTTAAACCAAAGAAACAAGTAAATAGATCTTGCTTGGGTAGAAACATTGAAGTTTTTTCAAGGGAGGAGAACAGCTTTGGACCAAATCTAATTCAACTACCTTAAAAACAACAATAACAATTCAGATTTATAGAGAATTCAGTTCAGTACACAGTTCAGTGTACCAGTGAGTGGGTCGTAATATAGTAACACAGATTTGCACAAGCTTCACCACAGTGACCTTCAGAACGTTTTCATCGCTGCAAAGAGAAACCTGTACCCTTCAGTTTTTACCCCTCTATCCCTCGGCTTCCACACCTATCCCAGCCCTCAGTAACTGCTCACTGAGTTTCTCTCTGGGTCTGTAGGTTGGTCTATTCTAGACATTTTGTGACTGGCTTCTTTACTTGGCGAAGTGTTTCAGGACTCACCCATCCTGCACACCAGGTCAGCGCTCCTTTTCACTCTCGAGTAACACCCCGTCCTATGGATAAAGGATGACTTGTTTTTCCATTCATCCTTTGATGGACATTGGGTTGTTCTCACCTTTTGGCTGTTGCCAATAGTGCTGCTGTGAACATTTAAAGCAGGTTTTTGTTAACACACCTGTTTTAAATTCCTTGGCATAGCCTCCCAGAGGAAGAACTTCTGGCTTCTAGGGTAACTCTGTGTTTAGACAATTAAGAACCTGCAAACCTGTTTTCCAAAGCGGCTGTGCCATTCTCCAGCCCCCGAGCAGTACCTGAGTTCCTGGTTTCTCTGTGTCCTCACCCACAGTTGCTTGTCATCTGACTTTCCAAGTCTAGCCGTCTTCTCGCTGCGGGTTTGATTTGCATTTCCCTCATGACTAACAATGCCAAGCATCTTTTTTATGCACTTATTGGACCTTTATTTATATTCCTTGGAGAAATATCTCTTCAGCTCTCATACACCTTTATTAACTGGGCTAATCTGACTTGTATTTTAATCTTAGTGATTTTAACTCTTTCCCATAACTTCGTATCTTCAAGTCAGACTATTTATCAAATAAAGCAAAGCAAGCTCTCCTTTATCTTGGATCTCTTCTTGCTCTCTCCTGCCCGGTGTAGCCTGCACAAGCACACCTCTTATTCACATCCCTCCCGTCTCAGTTCATAGGTCACCTGCACAGGGAATCTTCCCTGGTGCTTCCAGGCTGGGGTGGCAGCCCAGTGAGGGCTTCCATGGAAGGGTATGCTGGTCCCTGCAGCCCTGGAGTTGAAGACATTTCATTCAACACAATATGATGGACATGTCTCCAGTGTCTCTGCATGCACTTTTGTAGCAAGCTTTACATCACTGAGGAGTTAAGTAACTTACCAAAGAACTCACATCTATCCTGTGAATGACCTGGGATTCAAGCCCAATGTCTGAGTCCAGAGCTCAGCTACTTCTTCTTCTCCTTCTCCTCCTCCTCCTCCTCTTCCTCCTCCTCCTCCTTCTCCTCCTTCTCCTTCTTCTTCTTTTTTAAAGATTTTACTTATTTGACAGAGAGAGACACAGCAAGAGAGGAGTGGGAGAGGGAGAAGCAGGGTTCCTACCGATCAGGGAGCCCAGATGCAGGGCTCAAACCCACCAGGAGCCCCAAAAGTTCAAATTCTTAATCTACTTTGGATCATGTTGCTCATTTTTGCCCGATTTGGTTATGTCAAAGTAATTGGCTTACTGTAACCTCTGATGCTGGCTCCCCACAGGATCCCTAACACTTGTTACAGAAAGTGCTGGCCATGTCTCCTCTCCCAACTGCAGAATTCCCTGTGGCCTCACTGTCTTTGCTTAGCTCACCCTTGTCCATCTTTCAAAACACAGATCAGATCTAATCTCTTCCAGAAGCGGACCCTCCCAACCAGACCACATGCCTTGTGAGTATCCAAGAAAGCACTTGTGCTTTCCTAAAGCATAGTGTTTATTGGGTTATATTTTAGCTCTGGCTTTGTCTCTCACAGTAAACTGTGAGTTCCTTGGGAGCAGAGAGCAATAACCCACCATGCCCATAGTACATTCCACAATGTGTGTGTGGAGTGGATGAATAGGGTTATCTGGACTTGATGTGTCTTAGTTATGACTGCGTATCCACCAGTATCTGTAATTGCATTCAAGTAAATATTTGCCATTTAGCTGTACAGAATTAATAAACCAAGATAAAGTATTAACTCCAAAAATCAGGCTCTTTGGGTTTTGAATAATATACTAGTTGCAAATACAGTAGGGTTCCTAATTCATCTCCATGGTGGCAAAAATTCTTTATACCATAGCCATAAATGGGACAAGTAAGATTTCTTTCTCACTCTTCTGGGAGGAGAGACTGAGTTCATGCCATTTTATGCTGCCTGGATCTAAAAGCTTGGTGAATGACATAGGCTTGGTGATACAAGGCCATCCATGAACTCTGCCATCATGTTTTATTTTATTTTGTTTTTTGTTTTAAGTAGCTCTATGCCTAACATGGGGCTTGAACCCACAACCTCAGGGTGAAGAGTCACATGCTGTACTGACTGAGCGAGCCAGACAACCTTCTGCTTTCATATTTTTTGGATTCTTTAACTTCTTCTTCATTCAAATATATATACATATAGATAGATCAATTGCTTTTTATACACTAGGTATAAAAAGCAATTGATCTATAGAAATTTATTTCATAGACATATTTCTGGAGTGTCCCTATTCTTAGTTATCAAGGGATCGTTCTGATTTCTTACCAAGGTAAAAAGGACAGTGCAGTGGTGACTGTGCACTTAGTTCTTTGAGCTACACTGACTTTAAGTCTCGTTGAGGCAGAGCGGTCATCCAGGGTTAGAGGTTTGATGAAGAAGCGGAGCAGTCTGCGGATTTTTTTCATCTCGGGAATCATTTAACAGCGTCCCCTTTATCTACCTGTGGTTTATCATGTTGGTGCTATTATAGGCTGTGGGCTGGAATTGAAGACACTTGCCATCAAAAGAACTCTTGGCTATAGGGTCACTCATTTTAGTAAGATCGTCTTTGTTCTACCTGCTTTTTGTCTGCAACACTCCATCTGTTGCTTCACATTATATATGCATATCCTGAAACAAAAATGGATTGCATAATGCAGGTTTAAAGTTATATATAATAAAAGTTCAGGGTTTGATTACGGTCAATAGGGGGCATAAATCTCTCTCTCTCTTTCTCTCAATGTCAAGAGATTGGTCATTCAGATGTCTTGAATTTGGAATAAAAGCTATGCATTTCTTCTGCTTAAAAGCTTCTTTTGATCTAGAAAATGAAGGCTGGGAAAGGATACTTTTGCAGAAACAGACATACGAAATTAATACATTAAAACCATAACAAGACAATGGACCATTTGAAAGGCAGCAGCCCCTTGAAGAGCAGAGCTACAACAGCAGCTTCGGTAACCAGCTCCCATTGTGAAATAACAAGAAGGTCTTCTTCAGACCTGCATATGATGATACTAGCTTTGTATTCTTTGAAGGTTGAATAATTAATTGCAATAAATTTGTAAGATTATTAAAAGCTTTGGATTGGGTGGGGGAAAGTAGGGAGCATAAATCTTGCTTTCCATTTTTTTTTTTGTTTATTACAAGTAGCTGTCAGGACTGTTTTTAATTCATTTAACGTTCTTGTTAATAACAAGTCTAATTAAGAAATCCATTAGAAGTCTGTAAAGTTAATTTAACAGGGGGAAATCCTAATGGACTGTTATTGGAATTGTCTTTATAAAAAGAATGCCACAGGCTTTCATGGATTCCTAGTCAGAACCCCCTACCATCTAAATTAGTTTATGTGTTCAAGCTTGCGCCTTTTTAGATTTTTAGTTTGAGCACATTGCAAGACATTTTTGGCATTTGTTGTATATGCCATAGAGTAGGTATATCTCACAGACATTAATGTCAGGTATATTGTCAGGAACTTGGAAACTGGTTACTTAGGTTATATAACACGTTCTGTGTATGAAAGAAGACTAAATGATTTTTATTCTTAATGAATTCAGTCTCTTAAAATTCAGTGACCAGCAGTCACTGTGGAAATTGACACCAGGACATTCAATCAATTGTGCATTATGAAGGCAAATCCTTCACTTCTCTATAAGGTCTGTATTTTCTACCTCCCCGTCGGCATATATTTACATGTATAAAGTTTCCGTTTTAGGAAATCAAGATTGCAACTTTAGGATACATGATACTATCTTTTGATCATGATAGAGAAATTATAATTTCAAATGTCACATATGTAGTAGTATGCTGACAAGTGGTGAAATCAAAACCTGACAGTCTCTTCAAATTTAACAATGCTTTTTATGTATTAGGTATTTCCAGCTTTAGCAGAGAATGGAGAATACAGAGTTTCATTTTTTTCTAGGGTCCTGGAGCCTTACTGGGAGGAACAGGAGTTGATGTAAAAACCAGTCTCTGCTGTACCCAAGGAGAATACCATTCACACCTACTAAAGTCTAAAGGGCAAGCCTCAACCATGACAAAGAGTGACTTAGTATTATTCTGCTGGGAATTTCCTAAAGAATCATATATGTTTCAGAAATCGCCCTATAATAATTACTATATGACTTAGGAACCCTTTAAATTCCGATTGGGCTAACAGTAACTAGTGGCTATCTGCTTCTTTGTATTTTCTTGTTTTTTAATGATATTCTAAGAAACTACTTATGAACTAGAACAATTCTTTAAGTTATGCTATCATTAGGAACTTAAAGAAAATACTTTGTAAGTGTATATGTCTGAGTAATGTACAGGAAGACCGATGCCTCATACTAGTTAAGAATACCTGCTTGGGAATCAGGAAGAACTGGGTTTGAATCTCAGCTTCACCAATTACAATGTAGACACTAAGTCATAACAGCTGTAGTTATAAACACACATTCCTGTGATCTGGACCACTTCAAAGAGCCAAATAAAGAAGCAGACTATAAAAGAAAAATGTAAAGGATGCATTTACTAAATGACTTAATTGGAAGGTAAACCAACCAAATGTAGGAAACAGATAGACCGTGGGTCAGTTGTGGTCTGCACAACTGTGGTCTGTGCTCGTATGACCCCAGCTTCCTTCTCTCATTCACATTGCCTCTTGAGCTGGCTTTTGAGCTGGCTATCCTGATTTTGGATGCCAGTAATATCATCTTTATCACGAGTCTGTAAAGTATTGTTGAGATGGCAAAGTGTAAAACCAACCCTTGAATTATAGAAATCAGATCTTAAGGGAAGGCTCGATTCACTGAAATTCTCAAGTGGAATAATGAAAATGCGCCCCAGTCACAAGTAAACAAGCTATGAAGGTGAAGCCAAAGAATAATCAAATGTTACTTTCCAGTTACAAAACAAATCACACGTGTGAAGGGAGTACATGTTCAAGTTAGTTTCCAAATTAGGGTAACTAATTACATACAAAGCACTTCCATGAGAAAGGCTCACTTGGAGGTCTAAAGACCCTGAGGTAAATAATCAGATGAGGCAAACATTGTGAGGTAAACACATTAGTGGTTCTCCAACTTGAGTGTGCATGAGGATCCCCGCTGAGGGTTTTTTCAAACAGAGGTCTGGGCCCTGCTGCAGAGTTTCTGAGTCAGTAAGACTGGGTGGGACATGAGCACTTGTGTTTCTCACAGATTTTCACATGTTACTGATACTGCCAGTTCACGGACCACGCTTTGGAAACCATGACTCTAGCTTCCCTCTCATACACCGTCTTCTCCACCTTCATTCTCTCCATCAGTGATGCAAAGAACTTCCTTCTTGTAGCCCTTTGCCGGGCAGGATGTTTACTTCCCTGGATCTCCCCAAGCAATGATCGGGGATCTCTCTGTGCCTTCTCTTCCCCACTGTCCAATAAATCAGCTCTGAACCAGCTCTGAATCAATCTGAACAATTGCTTTCACCTCATGCCATCTGGTGACATAGGAAGACACCCCTTTACAAGTATTTAATTATTAAAGAGCCCTTAACCAAAGCCACAATCTTTGGGGGTGCCTTTCTAGGCACCATGGAACTGCAGGAAACACAGTGGGGAGTGGGAAGGTCTTTGTAGTCGTTGAGTTTGTTTTGTTTTGTTTTCCAAAGGAATTCCTAGTACTCCCTTAAATTCCAATTCAAAAGATTCCTGGACACACATTAAAGAAACGATGGTATAGCCATAAATTTACTATTCTGCAGTTCAAATGTATAAAATGATTAAAAGTTTTAACTGAAAGGATAGACAGCAGCCAGATCTGGGCAAAGCAGTCCAGTTTCTTAAATGTTATTTTCAGTTTCAGCTTAGTATTTATACTTAATTTGTTTTCATATCATTTATTTATTTATCTAATACTTCTTTTACATCATTTAAAATATTGTGTAGCTATTGCTTTTATGTAGTCTTTTTTTTAATAATTCTGTTTCTAACATTAATGTAATTTTTGAAGCCTATCTAGGGACTGACATCTTGTCTTTGGCCAACATAATTGCAGTTTTATCTTAAAAAACAGCCTGAAAATATGATTATATTCCTAAATTAATTTCTAAATTGCTATCTTTTCAGGGATTTATATTGTCTTTAAATTGAAGTTCTTGAGAATTTCATTAACACCCAAGGCTCATCATATAAATGGAGTAGGCATATGAAATGGGAAAATCAAAGTCAAATGAATCTATGAGACATTTTAGATAATGCATATCAAAAGATTTGGGTATATACTAACTTCGTGAAGTTCATTTTTCTTCATTTTCTAGTCGTTTATGAAATGTGAGTCTGGACTAGCTCAAACCAAAAACCTTATGTTTCACAGAACCTGAACTCTCAATATTTAATAAGAGAAATTCCATATTTGTTGATGTGGATGTATGCATACAGGCCACTAGATAAAACACTTCCTTGAAAACATTGTAGCAAAGAAACAATACTACCAATGTTTGTTACTCATTAAGAAAGTACGTAGCATAATAACCCATGATGACAGCTGACATGATGACAGTTTGTTCAAAGGAAATAAAAGCCACTGAACATTCTTAATGGATTCTTCAAGATTTATCCTTAAGTAGGAACACATTTGACATTGGAGACTTCACAATATTTCAAAGTGTCTGATAGAGTTTTACTTTAAAAATCCACCCTTGAGCATCTGTAGTTTTTGAGATTCAATTTCTGCTCAGTTTCTCCTATTTCTCTTTCATTTTGTTCTTGGTTGACTATAAGAAACTGTATTTGGACCCCAGCACCTGAAAAGGATTTAGTGTATGATAAAGTAACCTGTAAATCAGTTAAGAAAGGAAGCATTTTCCAGTTTATACTTCTTGTGTTACGAGCTAGTAGCTATGTGAGAGAAAAAAAAAATTAAGTTACATCAGTACACTAAATCAGCTATATTAAAGACTTAATTATAAAAGATAATGCCTTAATCACATAGAAAACAAATACATGAATACCCAATTGCCAAATGATGAAGAACTTCATAAGCATAAAAGCAGCAAAAAATTCAAAGGAAATTATCAACAGGTAAGTCTTTAGAAAAATCCAAAACTTTGGCATGTCCTTTTAATTCAAAAGACAGACAACAATTGGATCTAGGCAAAACAATCCAGTTCCTAAAATGTTATTTTTAGCTAAGCACCATTAAAGTAAGATAAAAGTGAGAACCTGGAAAAATTACTTGCAAAATATCTGACTGTCAAATTCAAACCAAGATGAGCATGCTGACAGAAAGTGGGGAAAAATTCATATAAACAGAAAAACCATAAAACCCCAAATGTCCGATGTAAATTTAACCAAAAAGTACCATTTTAAATTTTCAATTAGAATAAATGGGGGAAATCGGTGACAAAATTGGTGCTCCTTTTTTTAGAGGAGCACATTAAAATATATTTAAATATACATGAAAGTCCATACTTTTTGGTTCCGGACTTCTTCTCATAGGGTTGTACCTTAAGATAACATCTCAGGTGCAAGAAAAATATTTGTAAATGCTCGTCCGGGGGGTTATTTATATAACACAACAGAGGACGGAGTCCTATCTCTTTAAGGGTTCTCACACAATTAGAATTTCATCACTAAAAATTGCAATACACATAGGGAGTATTCTTTGCACAGGGCCAGACACATTTCTGACATTTATGCTGTTTCTGTATGATTCTGAAATTTTACTGACAGAAAGGGGGAAACGGTTCACAGTTCATCCATTACTTAGAAATGCTTGTTTTGCTTTGTATAGTGTCAGCTGCTTTTCATAGATGACTTGCCTCAGTGTTCTGGATGGATTCCAGTTCATATAATTATAATGTAATTGGTATTATGTTTTCCCAATAGCTTTGGTGATTTGCAATATTGTTTTGCCTCCTCTTTGTCATGTCATAGCTGTTCATCTGTCCCAACAGGGAGCGTTTCTGCCCTGGCATAGTTGAGTGGACTCAGTGTTTAATGCATGCAGGTGCATACTATGGGCATATTAAAATAATTACATTGACTGCATTTATTTTTTTTAAGATTTTATTTATTTATTTGTTAGAGAGAGAGAGCGCAGGAGCGAGCACAGGCAGACAGAGAGGCAGGCAGAGGCGGAGGGAGAAGCAGGCTCCCTGCCGAGCAAGGAGCCCGATGTGGGACTCGATCCCAGGACCCTGGGAACATGACCTGAGCCGAAGGCAGCCGCGTAACCCACTGAGCCACCCAGGCGTCCCCACTGACTGCATTTAAACTTAAGCCATTTCTTTCGACTTCGGAAATATTAAGTAAGAGAAATTTGCCAGACACTGCTACTCCCAGTGTGCATGTGTCTCATTCACATAAAAACCCCTCACTTACGAAGCACCAGGTTCTTCATGCTTCCCGTGCTGGTAGGGGTACAGGGCAGGGAATATGAAATCAGGCAGGGGTACTTATCGACTGGGATCTGTGCCACGAATCGAGCAAAGAGAGAGTGTCTTATTGTGGTGGAAGGTTTGCTTGGGGTAAAGTCACTGGGCACTCTGAGCACATGAGTGGATGTAAATATGGGACCGAGTTAGTCCTCTGGAGAGAGAGAAGGCTGGAGGATTGAGCCTGGGAGTGAGAGAGGTCGAAGGGCTTGTTCTAAGGGAGCCCAGTGGAGCTGAAGGAGAGTGACCTATGGAGAAATCACCCATAGGGTGGTAATCGAATCCTTGCTTGTTACCCATGGCAATTTTTTAAAAATTATTTTTTATTATTTTATGTAGTCACCATACAGTACGTCATTTGTTTTTGATGTAGTGTTCCATGATTCATTGTTTGCATATAACACCCAGTACCCCATGCAGTACGTGCCCTCCTTAATTAATACCCATGACTGGGCCAACCCATCCCCCCGCCCCCTCCCCCTCTGAAACTCGTTTGTTTCTCGGAGTTTTACCCACGGCTATTGACCATTCCCTTCTCTTTGATAAATGAGACTTCTGGGTTAGGCCAGCTGGGAATTGGACTCTCTTTCTTCTTTAAGAAAGCTACCTCGAAACCCCTGGCCACTAGATGAAAGGCTCTCAAGCCAAGAGACCACCAGTTACACATGGACCATGTCTGTCACTATCAAATCTACTGAGACATCATCCTCTCCATCAGGTGATGCCTGGACATCTCTCCTGTGGCTGTCTGCACTGGATTCCAAATCTGAACAGGATGAATCTTGCAATCAATGCAATGTGTGCAAAGCTACCAAACGTTTGCCTGGCACTAGCCAGGGCCACCCTGGAAGAGCTGGAAGCCAGCGTTCCGTCCCTTTTATCTGAGAGTCAGAATTAGAGCAACGGAATGATATATAGGGGTTTTGGTGTGTATAGTATGAAAATGTGGGGTTTTATGATAAGTCAAAAATATGAAATTTGAGGGCCATCCAAACTTGCTGTATCATTAACTATTCCATGGAAAAACCTCACTCCCTTATATCCAAATTCCCTTTTCCCTCTCTGGAATGTTCTCTTTTCCTGACTCCCTACTCAATTCTTACTCACCCTTTTTAAGGCTGAGGAGTTAAGTGACTTTTCAAAGTCACACAACCTGTTAAGGTCTGAGCTACGGTCTCATCTTCTGTGGATCATTCCTCTCTTCAAATGTGGGAGTTGGGACAGTGCTCTGTCTCATGCGGTAAGCCATGAGAAGATGAACATGATGAAGACCCTGTCCCTGACGTTAGGCTGTTCACTGTCCCTTGGGGAGCCCGGCTGAGCAAATGGAATGGGATGTAAATGACCGGATGGGGTGCTGTAGGGAGACAGAGGTGGGGCTGGGCAGCCCTGAAGGAAGGGGTTGTAGAATTCACTCTTTACCTGAAAACTAATTAGTGGTTAGCCAGGAAGAGGAAAAGGTCTCTGGGCAAGGGCCACAAAAAGCCTGTCTACAGAAGTTCACGATACAAGGTATTATGCCATTTTTTATTCGTTAAAATATTAAGCTCTTCTCTGGTTTCTTCAATGATTAAGTTGTGTCCCCGGATTTTGAACAACACAGAAGTAGAAGATTGATTGCAAGGGATCGATGCATGGCCCTTTTTGGCACACCTGGAGAACCACATCTGTATTATAAGTGGGGCTATAAATGACTTTCCTAGATCCATCAGCAACAGCTGACAGAAGCTTTTGCTAGGAAGGAATGTCCTCTGTTGTCCTTATCTGCCTCTGTTGATGGGGTAACACCTCAGGGCCAAATGAGTACTCTGTTTTGACCCCAACTCATCCTCAACTCGTGCTCATCCTACTGAGAGCAGGACAGTGCCCACAGATAGCCCCAGGACACTGACTTCTTTGAAACTGGACACCTACCCTGGAGGCTTGTCAAGAGCAAACTTTGGAGCCTCAGATAATTTCGGTAATTTCATAGGATAAAAAAGAACAAATGTTCCAGGGACTCAGGTAACAAATCCCTGATTAATTGGACAGTTTTTAATTAAAAGCGCATATGCTCCTGTACAGATTGTAAGTAACTGGTATCTCACACTGTGAGAATATACTTATATACTTTTTCTTAACTAGAATATGTGTTTTTAACTTATTTTTATTACAGCATAAATGGAGTTTCTGTTTACCTTATTATGTAGATGAGCAAATTAGACCCATTGTGAACATTATTCCTTTCTAATCAGTAAAACATGTTGATGTTTTTTTAATTTCTATTACCAACATGCACATTATTGTATTATTGTCTAGATTAATTGCAGAGAATTATTTTGAGCTATCTTTATCACATAATTTGCTGGTAATTTAAGAATATTTATATTTATATACACTTACATTTTTTAATTAGTCAATGTTCTTTTCAATTATGGTAGTAATGGCATCATTCATTTTAAAGTATGATATGTTTGTATTCCTTTATAATCAACTAGTACTTTTGACATATCAGAAATCTTGTTTTTTAAAGAGAAAAAGTCCAGGCAGGCTTAAGCTCTGTAGAATTCTTTTAAATGGAGGCAAAAAATTAGGTATTTACCATTCAGCTATGAAAAACATATATGTGTGGGGCGCCTGGGTGGCTC
>RCUC01112136.1:0-10401 GCA_003697995.1 Taxidea taxus jeffersonii | reverse complement strand
AAACTGAAGAGGAGAGTGTAAGAGAGATCCTGGCCCCTTGATGAAGGACGTGCCCACTGAGGGCGTGAGTCAGGTCAAGGACTCAGGTCTGTCCGACTCCTAGTCCAGGGGCCTTTCCAGCACATCGCACTCCTGCTGCTTTCTTGGATGCTTACCTTTGCTCTGTGCTGCTGAGTCTGAGACGTGTCTGGTGGTTAAGAAACAATAGAAAGTCACAACACCCTACACCGCCAGTGACGATGTCAGAAAGGTTTCTGTTGCTTTCCCTGAGAACTTTATAGACGTACCAGGCTCTCAGTCAAGCAGACTAACATAAGAACTCAGCCTGAGCCTGCTCGCTTGCAGTACAACACAGTCAGCCCCTGCACGAAACACACGTCATGGACGGATCACTACGCGTGCAAGTGAAGCCCAAGGGTTTGTGCCTAGAGATCTGTATTGGCTTCGCAGATAAGAAGGATGGCGTTTTCTTGGATCTTGGGTGTAGCTTTTTTTTTTTTTTTAAGATTTTATTTACTTATTTGACAGAGAGAGAGATCACAAGTAGGCAGAGAGGCAGAGAGAACGGGGGAAGCAGACTCCCCGCTGAGCAGAGAGCCCGATGCAGGGCTCCATCCCAGGACCCTGAGATCATGACCTGAGCCGAAGGCAGAGGCTTAACCCACTGAGCCACTCAGGTGTCCCTATTCTGCACAATTGTGAAGTTAAGGATAGTGCTACAGGATTGCTATAAATAGGCTCACCATATAAATTATCATCCAAAGCATGCTGCATGAGAGTGTCAGAATTTTAAACCAGATGGGACGACAGGCATAACCCAGGACTGCCTCAGATATACTGGGATGTATGGTCATTCTAGGTATAAAGCTCAGCAGTGTCATCCCATAAACCAGAACTGACTAGGGTGAAATGCTACGTCACTGTAAGGTCATTTGGGCTGGCCTTCAGTGCTTCTCATTGGCTTCTTATCTTAGTCACACAGCACTGTCCCTGGATTGACTCCTCTGCCATGAGTCACCAGCAAAATTACTCCTCTAGTCATCTGTTTAAAAGTTCAACTATTGTGCAAATTCCAGGTAACTCTTGACTCCCTGGTTGTCTGGTCTTTTTCCTTGGGTTCCGCCATCTTACCTTTCCCAGAACTCTTTCTGCTACTCAAAATTTTAATTAATATAACTCCTTGTTTGTCTCACCATCATTCTTCATTTCTCTCCTCTCCATCCATATCCTCCCTGGCTTTGTTTGCTTGCTTGCTCGCTCTCATGCATCTCTTTTCTTCTGAGACTTGGGTCCAAAGCTATCAGTTACTCTATTGTTCTGTTTCCTGTTAGTTAACCTCTGAGCCTTCATAAATTAAATTTGATAAAGTACCTTGATTAACAAAGGAAATGCATAAGTCACAGTAAAAGGGGTACACAAATGTGAAATATATTTGAGGACCTCTCTATTCATCATATCACTTCTATAAAGATCCGGGAGAAATGGGGTATAACTAGAAGTGCATTCAGTTACTACACCCCACAAAAATAAACTTTTCTTACAAGTATTATATTTCTTTAACAGAAATTTTTAAAGACACAAATTGTCTTCTCGATACAAAGTAAGTACTTTGTGAATTCTTGTTGGAATGAGAAGACACCTGGGCTTTACAGTAGGGCAGAATTCTGTGTGATTTGCAAGTGTTAGAGAAAATTCAACCTGAAGGGGCTAGCACCTGGGAGGGGCTCAATTCTTCCTACTACTAAAATATTTCCAAGAGATAGAAATCTCTGAGTGCATGGTTTTATGTCAGCAAATAGTGAACCTATCCAGGATGGCTCTTTAGACCAGTTATGGGTAAAATAATTTATTTCCAGGCTCTGACATTTGTCACTTACTTTTAAGCAATTGAGCAAAATGCCTGTATGGTAATAATAGATGATAGAAAACTGTAATTACTAGAGACATAAAAATCACTAATGATTTTCCCTCTAACTAAGGTTCTCTTTATGCTAAAGTAACAGGACTATAGGAGACAGGGAAGAAAGGTTTCTGGAGTGTTTTGTTGGGAGGTCACAGAATAAGATCTTCTCCCACTGTGGGAAAATGAAAAACAGTCACAAAAGGAAGAGCGTGGTAGCTTAATGTTTAAAATACAGGTTTGAACACATTTCCTGCTAAAGGAACTAAAACCAAGAGCATTAGAAACATCTGTGCCATTCTTCCTAGAAAATGTTTCTCTGGGGTAGTTTCCTTAGAACAGGGAATCTGTTCTGGTTCTTATTGTAAAAATCCTGGAGAAGCTTGAAAAGAGCAATGGAAACAGGAAACAGAGTTCAATTTGTGGAAAGAAAAGCCAATCACTGAAAATGCAGCTCCCTCTGAAGATTCTTAAAACACGAAAACATGGAGGTTGGATAATAGAAAAACTGGCCTATTGGTGGGTTAGTGGGAACGTGGGGTGCCACTGACCAACTCGGGGGGTTTTGAGTCTGTACGCTTTTTTCTATCTTTTCACACAAATTCTCTTCCCAAAAATGCCCCCAAACAGTCTTTTCCCATTATTTAAGACAAGGTTCAGAATCAAGTTCATAGACATCCACCAGAAGTGATTTAGCCCAGACTAGCAGAGACCTAGAAGAATTTTGAATTCTAGGACAGTTTAGACACCAATAAAGAATTTGAATGAGCCTAGAATTTTCCTGCCTTAGATTTCCATGAAGAGAGCAAGGATAATATTTTTTTTCTATATATCTCTTTGACAAAATGAATTTCTTAGCGTGGGTGAGTTTATCGTCGGTTCCTGAGGCGTATTGACTTGTTCTTTGTAGCTTTCACTGGGGAGATGGTTGAATGAGGCACGTCCGTTGTACGAGCACGAGTTGGACCTTGCTGATGGGGGGGCCCGTTGGAGATGACAGAGTGGGCTGAGGGAATTCCCAGAGCTACACGCATCCCAGACGGCTAGCTGGATACATTAAGAGGTTTTCGGCACCGGGGTGCGGCTGCTCGGCAGCCAGGACGGCCCAAGGACCTCGGAGACTCCTGGTAGAGAATAGGAACAGGCTTCAGTGTCCCCTTGATAAGTGATACCACAGTGGCCAGTGTCCGAGGGGGCGGCCACATGGGAGTCCTTGCCTCTGTAGCTCTAACCCCCAGTTCGGATGTTTCCCTCAAGTTCACATGCTGTGTGATAAGATGGTGAAGGCCTTACTCCAGCTCACCTTGGAGGCTGGCCATGGAAAAGGATACCTACAGCATCCTCTTCATCACCTGTTTTGGAGATCAAAACTTTATTGGCCACTTATCCTGCTCGGAGTGGGGGGGAGTAAAATACCCTCTGTCTTTAGCAATAGTTGGGTTACCAAGCTGTTTGTTATTGTTGTAATTTTTACATAGTTTCTTTCCAATAGGGTATTAATCCTGAGAAAGCACAACCTTTGACAACCTCCTCTATAGATAATGGGCCTACTGTTTTTTTTTTTTTTTAAGATTTATTCATCCAATCCAGAGAGAGAGAGAGAGTAGGGGGTGGGGTGGGAGAGGCAGAGAGAGAGGGAAAGAGAGGAAGAGAGGGAGGGGGGGTAGAGAGGGAGAGAGGAGGAGAGGAGGAGAGAGAGGGGGAGAGAGGGACAAAGAGGGAGAGAGGAAGAGGGGGAGAGAGGGAAAGAGAGAGGGAGAGAGAGGAAGCCAGGCGGATTCTTCAGCAAGGGTGGAGCCCAGGGCAGGTCCAAGGTGGGGTCCACACAGTCCAACGCCGCACTGACCCCACAACTCTGAGATCACCACCCACCCTGAAATCTTGACCCCAGTGGAAACCAAGAGTCTGGCGCCCGACTGACTGTGCCACCCACGTGCCCCTGTGATGGACCCATGTTTAAAGGTTATCTGAGTTCACTCCGAGCTCCTTAAGAAGACAGAAATCAGAATTGTGGAAGGACACGGAGTCGTGATAAGTGCACGGCTGCTTCCTCCAACCATCCTGGTGGGCTAGGAGCTCCAGCCCCTGGCCCTAGGAGAGGATTCTTTTGTGACATGACACCTTTTCCACTGGGCTGCATCCGAGTTACAACGGTGATGTTAACTGTGTGTTTTTCCCCAAAGAAAAGCCTTAACATCAGCAAGCATGATGCCACCCCGTGATGGTATGAGAAGTTCTGGGAATTCTGGCTGGGGTGGAGGCAAAGAATGAAGCCATGAGGGCGCAGAGCTTCCTCACAACCCCTCTTTTTCAAATAGCTGTTATTAAGCACCCGAATGAAACTCCGTGGAGGGTAGTTTCTCCTCTCAACAAGCGTGTTCTCCAGCTGAAGAGCTGATCCCCTCCCCTGAAATCACTGCAGCACGGGCGTGTTTGACCCAGGGAGCGCATCCACTCCCAGTCAGCGTGGAGGATTCCCTTCGCTCTCAGGTTCAGAGCATCGGGCTGAAGGACATCTGCAGCAGTGGGACTGGACCTAACCATCCAGGCACATCTGAGACACGGACAGCTTCAAGGAAGAATTTCCAGAATACCTAGAACGGAGTTTTTAGAGACAACTTACAAGACACAGGCTTTGTCCTTACAGATGTGCAAGGCCAGGGCATCCAAAGACACCAGCTTAGAATTTGCGAGGTGAAGGGGAGAGGGGGGAGAAAATGGAGGTTGGAGCTGGGTGCAAGGTCTGGAATTCACTTGTTTCTCCAAGTTCTGAACTGGAATTTGTAACCTGTAAAGGCACAAATTCAGTTTTTAACAAAAAAGGGACAAGGCCTCCAATTTGAGCAACAGAATGACTACATATTATGAGAATTCTTGCAAATACTAATTTCCATTTATACCAGGGAGCCATCTGGAAGGAACCATAATAAGTGCTCAGTATTAACTATTGCTCCTTAAGAGAAATCTGTTAGGGAGATACTATTATAAACCCTGTTTTACAGGTGGGGGAACTGAATTTTAACCCAAGGTATTGGACTTCTAATCTCACTGTTTTAAAGTCTATGCCTCTTTAAATGATTAAGTTAAACTCTTTACGTGAAAAAGCTTACTATGCCTCCTTCTCTCAGATTTGTCTCTATGATTTATATCCTAAGTTTTTTGTGCTGTGGTTTTTGCAGTAATGGTAGCCCAGGTATAAGTATCTGACCACAACATGTCTTCTCTATCGCTACATGTCTACATTGACCTGATGAGATAAAAATTATTTGTGACTTTCTTCGTTATAGTTTTATATACATATGTATATCATGTATATGACATATATGATTACATATACATAAGGAATTTATGTACAATATAATTTTTTTAAAAGATTTTATTTATTTGAGAGAAAGAGAAAGTGCACATGAGTTCGGGGGAGGGGCAGAAGGAAACAGAGACTCCCCACTGGGCAGGGAGCCCAACACAGGGCTCAAGGCTCCCAGGATCTGAGATGATGTGAACAAAAGTCAGACTGAGCTGCCCAGGCGCCCCCAATATAATTGATGCTGGGTGTAATTAGTTTAACTATGACTTCCATTTCAGAATAATAGAAGGGTGCTAAGAAATAATTGTGATGGGGCTCCTGGGTGGCTCAGTCGGTTAAGTGCCTTTGGCTCAGATCATGATCCCGGGGATCCTAGGATGAGCCCCTGAATCGGGCTCCCTGTTCAGTGGGGAGTCTTATTCTCCCAATTCCTCTGCCTCACCCCATCTTGTGCTCTCTCTCTCTCTCTCAAATAAATAAATAAAAATTTTAAAAAAAGCAATATCTGTAGTGAGAGACGGCCTTGGTAAGGTTAAGACCACTGTGCTGGTGGAAAGCAAAAAGCTTTTAAAAAGACTTCTGTTCAGAGTCTGGGTCCAGGGGAGCGTGTGACTGGGATCAGTTCACCCATTTCCTTGAATCTTGATTTCTTTATCTATAAAGTGCAGATAGAAATTATAACCTAATTGAGGGCCGTTATGAATATGAAGTATTAGCCTATGTAAAACTCTTTTGCCCAGCATACAGTAAATGCTGAAAACTGGTAGCTACTATAATCTTACTAAGTGGGGGCGATACATACTTCATAATGTTCTATCAAACAAGGTGCCTGACTGATGCCCAGTCAAGAGCACATTTCTTTTTTTTTTTTTTTTTTTTTTTTTTAAGAGAATATTTCACTGAGCCAAGTTGTACAATTTTTTTAGATACCTCCAAGGAAGGGAAAAAAAAACTACTTCCAATTATGCTACAGCTATAAATAGGAAGGCAGATTCCAACTTCAGGTATGTCAGATGTGAACATTTTCACATTAGAATCAAAACCTTTTTCTGTCCTCTTTCTTATTTAACTAGTAAGAAGTCTATGCTCCCCAGAATTTGGGATTTTCCTTGGCTATTCTTTTTCCTTAGGGTCTCCTACTCCTTGGCTAGAAGGGGTTAACAATAAGCACCGCAAGTTTTTTTTTTTTCTAACACTATTCAACAACAAAAAGAGAAAAAAGGAACAATCTATTGATAAATGCAATGACATTAGATGATCAGATTATGTTAACTGAAATAAAGCTAATTCCAAAAGGTGACATACTGTGCGGTTCTATTTGTATGACATTTTAAATTTTTATTTATTTTTTAAAGGATGTTTTAAGGATTTACTTTAGAGAGGGAGCAAGACAGGAGAAAGTGGGATGGGGATGCTGGGGTGGAGAGGGAGAGAGAGTCTTTGGCAGACTTTGCAGGGAGTGGAACCTGACGGGTGGCTTGATCTCACTACCCTGAGACCACAACCCTGAAATCACAACCTGAGCCAAAACTGAGAGTTGGATGCTTAATTGACTGTGCCACAGGAGCACCTGTGTATGACATGCTTTAAATGACAAATTATAGAGATGAATGGGGCTATAGTTTCCAGGAGGTTAGGAAAGGAAGGAACCAGAGAGGGAAGTGGGTATAGCCAAAAAAAAAAAAAAAAGACAAACAAAACAGAACAAAAAAAAAAAAGAAAGAAAGAAAGAAAGAAAAGAAAAGGAAAAAAAAGGACAATAGAGGAACCCCTGGGTTGATGAAACTCTTCTATTTTGACCATATCAATGTCAATTTTCTAGTTGAAATACTGTACCATAGTTTTGCAAGATGTCACCATTGGGAATACAAAATCTCTTCGTATTATTTTTCACATATATTCTCCCATATGAATCCATAGTTATCAAAATTTTAAAAGTTTAGAGGCACCTGGGTGGCTCAGTTCACTAAGCGTCTGCCTTCAGCTCAGGTCATTATCTCAGGATCCAGGGGTTAAGCTCCACACTGGGCTCCCTGCTTAGCAGGGGAGTCTGTTTCTCCCTATCTCTCAAATAAATAAATAAAATCTTTTTTAGAAAAATTAAAAAGTTTAATTTTCAAAAAGTTTTTCAAAACTTTTTCAAAAGTTTTAATTTTCAAAAGTTTTAATTTTCAAAATCTGGCTTCCGCACAGAGATCCAAAGGCTTAATTCTCAGTTCAGTAGAGTTCAACGCTTGGCTTTCGTGTCTTTTAAGGTTGTAAAAGGTAATTTGCAAGTGCATGGTAGCCCACCGTCATTACTATGAAAGAGATAACAAATGTTGGTGTGTGAGTGTCAGTGAGGGTTTCTTAGGGACTGGTGAATCTGCTGATCAATTTGGGGAATCAACAATACTGTCTCCCAGCCCCAGAACAGTGTCTTTTCACTTAGTTCGATCTTGTGTAATTTCCTTAAAAGCTGTTTCATTTCTGTAAGGTCACTAGTAATACACCCTCTTTCATTAATGATTTTAATAATTTGATACTTCTTCTTGATCAGTCTAGCTGAAGATTTGGCAAGTGTGTTGATCTTTTCAAAGACCCCACTTTTGGTTTTTTTGAATTTTATAATTGTTCCTCTATTCTCTATTTCGTGATCTCTGCTTTAATCTTTCTTTCTGCCTCTGTTGGGTTTAGTTTGCTTGTCTTTTTTTTTTTTGGTGTCTTGAGGTGAAAATTTAGGTCATCAATTAGTGGGGTTTTTTTAAGTGTTTATTTTTTATTGGGTTTTCTGTATAACTTTTATACTATCATGATTCCCCTTTATTTCTCCCATCTGTGTGAATTCAGGTGCTCAGAATTCTTATTCTTATACGAGATAAATGAATACAAAAAATAAAAAACTTCTTCCTAGTTACCTAAGGTGTTCAGTCTAGTATTTAGGTTCATACCATTTAACAATACATCTGTATGCCCTTAGAATTAATGGCATGGTCATCTGACCACAGGCACTTCATGTAAACAGGAACTAATGAAGACTGGGAAGAAATTAAAACTAAAAATAACAAGTGTTGGGGTGCCTGGGTGGCTCAGTTGGTTAAGCATCTGCCTTTAACTCAGGTCATGATCCCAGGGTCCTGGTATAGAGCCCCGCATCGGGCTCCCTCTCCCTCTGCCACTCCCCATTTATGCTTACTTTCTCTCTGTCAAATAAATACGTAACATTTTTAAAAAAAAAGAAAAAGAAAAAAGTGTTGAGTTTCCCTGAGGACAAATTTATGTTAAAGGTGGTAGAAAGGCCAAATAAGGTATAGGACAGGAAACGTTCCCACAAAATAATCTCCTTGATCTCATCAAATGCTCAGGACACTATTTATTCAGTCTTCCTTAGCAAGTACATGTTATTAATATAGCTGGTATTTTACTTGGATTAACAAACAAACGTCATAATTAAAAAAAATAATAGCAAAGCAGAAATCAAATATTCGAAACAAGTTTTTGGTTATTCTGTTTATTTCACTTAGGACACTCGGTGGACACTAAATCGGTTACTTAAAAGTCATTTCAATTAGGAATCTCTTTAGTCCTTCATCAATTATTTCAAGTGTTCTAGTCTCAAATACATTCCTTTCTTCTACGAACTTCTTAAAGAGGTAAGTGCCTCCACCTACACCAAAATAATGTGCTTTGCTTGCTAAAAGCACCCGTCCATTCTTATCTAACAATCCAAGGAATGTCTGGTGCAAAGTACTGTAATAATCTGGATTGTAAATGGTTTCTGAGGTGAGAATGAGATCATATTTTTCAAAGAAGTTTTCACTACTTAGTACAAGCTTACAAAATTCAGACCACTCCCCTGAAAAGAACCTGCATTTACATAATTCTTGCGCTATTTTTGATTTCCTGTGTCGTTTCACATCGGGTTTGTTTACGTCATTTCCTTCATCTTCCACAGTAAAGTTAGCCACTACATTAGGTAAGGTTACTTCATCAATCACCATACTGTTATAATCTTGAAAATGAATTTCTCGGGCCCCTCCCTTGAATGCTGCTATACCCAGCAACCCGGATCCACAGCCAAGATCCAACACTTTCTTCCCAGCAAATTTTACCTTGGCCTTTGTGAAATAAGCCAGTAGGTCAAAGGTACATTCCCAGATTTTTAAGCCTCCTTCATAAACCCCTGAAATCAGATCAGAGTGAGAAGAAATGCTTTGTGAAACTACGTTTTCTCCAGGGAAGCTCTCCTTCAACAAGATGGTTTTCAGGACTGATACATTAACGTGTTGGGGACCTGCTAATGTTTCCACGACTTTGTTTTCTAGCACTTTCTTTACATCTTCGGGCATAGGATGCTCTTTGGCCACTCTCACACGGGGATGTTCTTCATGCGGCTCCAGGTGACTTGAGCTGTTTGCTGCACTGCCCACTGGCTTATGTTCCAACAAATGATCCTGAGGCCACTCAAGCTGTTCTGTAGAACGTCTTCTGTCCCTATGTAGACCTTTTTTACTTTCTGAGACTGAAGACTCTTTGGAGGAATCCAGGGCCAAAGCTCCATCTCCAAGGAGTGTGGATTCATTTTCCAGATGGTTTTCTATAGTGAAATTAAACTGAAAAGTCATCCTCTCAGGAAAGGCACACAATCCTTCCATGCAGAGGAAGATCCTTCAACTTCTGGGTAGAACTGATGACACATCCGGAAGCCTGCTTCAATTTTTCAGTTACTTTTGCTGGGGACCCATTTTCCTTAGCTGCTTACACCCAGGTACAAATACCGAGAGATGCTTCCAAACGCCTTTTTAGCGGTCTTCTCTCCTCTTCCGAATTAGCTCTGGAGAGAAAGAAAAAAGACACTTGTTACTGAAAAGTAAAGTGAGGGGCACCTGGCCGGGCCAGTTGGTTGAGCATGTGACCCTTGGAGTTCACGCCCCACATGGAGCATCGAGCTTATTTAAAAATAAATAAAATAAAAAGCTTTTTTAAAAAGGTAAAATGAGGGGCGCCTGGGTGGCTCAGTGGGTTAAGCCTCTGCCTTCGGCTCGGGTCATGGTCTCGGGGTTCTGGGATCGAGCCCCGCATCGGGCTCTCTGCTCGGCGGGGAGCCTGCTTCCCCCTGTCTCTGCCTACCTGTGATCTCTGTCTGTCAAATAAATAACAAAAAAAATCTTTAAAAAGGTAAAATGACATACGTCACTAAAAGGTACAGTACACA
>RCUC01112133.1:0-98372 GCA_003697995.1 Taxidea taxus jeffersonii | reverse complement strand
CCGTCATCTAGTAGTAAAATTTACAAGTCTTAGCAACAAAGAGAAAAAGAGAAAGCAGCACGGGACAAGAAGTCTGTAACATACAATGGTTAAAAATATTAGATTGGCAGCAGACTTATCCACAGAGACCAGGCAGGCTAGGAAGAACTGGCATGATATATTCAGAGCACTAAATGAGAAAAACATGCAGCCAAGAATACTATATCCAGCTAGGTTATCATTGAAAATAGAAGAAGAGATAAAAAGCTTCCAGGACAAACAAAAACTGAAAGAATTTGCAAACACCAAACCAGCTCTACAGGAAATATTGAAAGGGGTCCTCTTAAGCAAAGAGAGACCCTAAAAGTATTAGATCAGAAAGGAACAGAGACATTATACAGTAAAAGTCACCTTACAGGCAATACAATGGCACTAAATTCATATCTCTCAATAGTTATCCTGAATGTAAATGGGCTAAATGTCCCAATCAAAAGACACAGGTTTTCAGAATGGATAAAAAAAGCAAAACCTATCAATATGCTTCCTACAAGAAACTCATTTTGGACCCGAAGACACTTCCAGATTGAAAGTGAGGGGGTGAAAAACAATTTACCATCCTAATGGACATCAGAAGAAAGCTGGGGTGGCAATCCTTATATCAGATCAATTAGATTTTAAGCCAAAGACTATAATAAGAGATGAGGAAGGACACTATATCATACTCAAAGGGTCTATCCAACAAGAAGATCTAACAATTTTAAATATCTATGCCCCTAACATGGGAGCAGCCAACTATATAAACCAATTAATAACAAAATCAAAGAAACACATTGACAAGAATACAATAATAGTAGGAGACTTTAACACACCCCTCACTGAAATGGACAGATCATCCAAGCAAAAGATCAACAAGGAAATAATGGTCTTAAATGACACACTGGACCAGATGGACATCACAGATATATTCAGAACATTCCATCCCAAAGCAACAGAATACACATTCTTCTCTAGTGCCCATGGAACATTCTCCAGAATAGATCACATCCTGGGTCATAAATCAGGTCTCTACATGTATCAAAAGATTGGGGTCATTCCCTGCATATTTTCAGACCACAATGCTCTGAAGCTAGAACTCAATCACAAGAGGAAATTTGGAAAGAGCACAAATACATGGAGACTCAACAGCATCCTTCTAAAGAATGAATGGGTCAACCAGGAAATTAAAGAAGAATTGAAAAAAACCATGGAAACAAATGATAATGAAAACACAACGGTCCAAAATCTGTGGGACACAGCAAAGGCAGTCCTGAGAGGAAAATATATAGCGATACAAGCCTATCTCAAGAAACAGGAAAGGTCTCAAATACACAACCTAACCCTACACCTAAAGGAGCTCGAGAAAGAACAACAAAGAAAGCCTAAACCCAGCAGGAGAAGAGAAATAATAAAGATCAAAGCAGAAATCAATGAAATAGAAACCAAAAAAACAATAGAACAAATCAATGAAACTAGGAGGTGGTTCTTTGAAAGAATTAATAAGATTGATAAACCCCTGGCCAGGCTTATCCAAAAGAAAAGAGAAAGGACCCAAATAAATAAAATCATGAATGAAAGAAGAGAGATCACAACCAACACCAAAGAAATACAAACAATCATAAGAACATATTATGAACAACTCTATGCCAACAAATTTGACAATCTGGAAGAAATGGTTGCTTTCCTAGAGACATATAAACTGCCAAAACTGAACCAGGAAGAAATAGAAAACCTGAATAGGCCCATAACCAGTAAGGAGATTGAAACAGTCATCAAAAATCTCCAAACAAACAAAACCCCGGGGCCAGATGGCTTCCCAGGGGAATTCTACCAAACATTTAAAGAAGAATTAATTCCTATTCTCCTGAAACTGTTCCAAAAAATAGAAATGGAAGGAAAACTTGCAAACTCATTTTATGAGGCCAGCATCACCTTGATGCCTAAACCAGACAAGGATCCCATCAAAAAAGAGAATTACAGACCAATACCCTTGATGAACACAGATGCAAAAATTCTCACCAAAATACTAGCCAATAGGATCCAACAGTACATTAAAAGGATTATTCACCACGACCAAGTGGGATTTATTCCAGGGCAGCAGGGTTGGTTCAACATTCGCAAATCAATCAATGTGATACAATACATTAACAAAAGAAAGAACAAGAACCATATGATACTCTCAATAGATGCTGAAAAATCATTTGACAAAATACAGCATCCCTTCCTAATCAAAACTCTTCAAAGTGTAGGGATAGAAGGCACATACCTCAATATTATCAAAGCCATCTATGAAAAACCCACGGCAAGTATCATTCTAAATGGAGAAAAACTGAAAGCTTTTCCGTTAAGGTCAGGAGCACGGCAGGGATGTCCGTTATCACCACTACTATTCAACATAGTACTAGAAGTCCTAGCCTCAACAATCAGACGACAAAAAGAAATTTAAGGCATCCAAATCGGCAAAGAAGAAGTCAAACTTTTTGCAGATGATATGATACTGTATGTGGAAAACCCAAAAGGCTCCACTCCAAAACTGCTAGAGCTTGTACAGGAATTCAGTAAAGTGTCAGGAAGTAAAATCAATGCACAGAAATCAGTTGCATTTCTTTACACCAACAACAAGACAGAAGAAAGAGAAATTAAGGAGTCAATCCCATTTACAGTTACACCCAAAACCATAAGATACCTAGGAATAAACCTAACCAAAGAGGCAAAGAATCTATACTCAGAGAACTATAAAGTACTCATGAAAAATTGAGGAGGACACAAAGAAATAGAAAAATGTTCCATGCTCATGGATTGGAAGAATAAATAATGTGAAAATGTCTGTGCTTCCTAAAGCTATCTACACATTTAATGCAATGCCTTTCAAAATCCCATCCAATTTTTTCAAAGAAATGGAACAAATAATCCTAAAATTTATGTGGAACCAGAAAAGACCTTGAATAGCTGAAGGAATATTGAAAAAGAAAGCCAAAGCTGGTAGCATCAAAATTCCAGACTTCAAGCTCTATTATAAAGCTGTCATCATCATGACAGTATGGTATTGGCACAAAAACAGACACATAGATCAATGGAATAGAATAGAGAGCCCAGAAATAGACCCTCAACTCTATGGTCAACTAATCTTTGACAAAGCAGGAAAGAATATCCAGTGGAAAATAGACAGCCTCTTCAACAAATGGTGTTGGGAAAATTGGACAACCACATGCAGAAAAATGTAATTGGACCATTTCCTTACACCACATATGAAAATAGACTCAAAATGGATGAAGGACCTCAGTGTGAGAAAGGAATCCATCAAAATCCTTGAGGAGAACACAGGCAGCAACCTCTTCGACCTCAGCTGCAGCAACTTCTTCCTAGGAACAACGCCAAAGGCAAAGGAAGCAAGGGCAAAAATGAACTATTTGGACTTCATGAAGATCAAAAGGTTTGCACAGCAAAGGAAACAGTCAACAAAACCAAAAGACAACTGACAGAATGGGAGAAGATATTTGCAAACAACATATCAGATAAAGGGCTAGTATCCAAAATCTATAAAGAGCTTAGCAAACTCAACACCCAAAGAACAAATAATCCAATCAAGAAATGGGCAGAGGACATGAACAGACATTTCTGCAAAGAAGACATCCAGATGGCCAACAGACACATGAAAAAGTGCTCCACATCACTGGGCATCAGGGAAATACAAATCAAAACCACAATGAGATACCACCTCACACCAGTCAGGATGGCTAAAATGAACAAGTCAGGAAATGACAGATGCTGGCAAGGATGCGGGGAAAGGGGAACCCTCCTACACTGTTGGTGAGAATGCAAGCTGGTGCAACCACTCTGGAAAACAGCATGGAGGTTCCTCAAAAAGTTGAAAATAGAGCTACCTTATGACCCAGCAATTGCACTACTGTGTATTTACCTTAAAGATACAAATGTATTCATCTGAAGGGGCACATGCACCCAAATGTTTATAGCAGCAATGTCAACAATAGCCAAGTTATGGAAAGAACCTAAATGTCCATCATTTACATATACATATACATATACATTTACATATACATATATATATATATACATATATATATATGTATATATATGTATATATATATATATATATATATACACATACATACACACACACACACACACACACACACAATGGAATACTATGCAACCATCAAAAGAAATGAAATCTTGCCATTTGCAAAGACATGGATGGAACTAGAGGGCATTATGCTTAGCAAAGTAAGTCAATTGGAGAATTACAACTATCATATGATCTCCCTGATATGAGGAAGTGGAGATGCAGTGGGGGCGGGGGTTAAGGGGGTAGGAAAAGAATAAATGAAACAAGATGGGATCAGGAGGGAGACAAACCAACAGAGACTCTTAATATCATAAAACAAACTGAGCGGGGTGGGGAGGGGGGTGTTGGGAGAGGGTGGTGGGGTTACATTTCATGTGTATAAAAAAATAAAATCTTCAAAAAAATGTACAAGCTATGAAAATGACTGTATAATTTCAGTGATTGCGTAAATGAATGCTCCTTTATCGTCGTTTAAAACAGTCATTACTCCACTCTGGAAAACAGTATGGAGGCTCCTCAAAAAGTTAAAAAATCGAACTACTCTATGACGTAGCAATTGCAATACTAGGTATTTACCCACAGGATACAAGAATACTGATTTGAAAGGACACTTGCATCCTGATATTTATAATATCATTATCAACAATTGCCAAATTGTGGAGAGTCCAAATGTCCATCTACTGATGGATGGATAAAGAAGATGTGGTGTTTATATATGGTAGAATATTACTCGACTGTCAAAAAGAATGAAACCTTGCCATTTGCAACACCATGGGTCGAGCTAGAGTGTATTATGTTAAGTGAAATAAGTTAGAGAAAAACAAATACCATATGATCTCACTCATATGTGGAATTTAAGAAACAAAACAGAGGAACATAGGGGAAGGGGAAAAAAAGGGAAGCAAAGCATAAGACTCTTAACTATAGAGAACAAACTGAGGGTTGCTGTGGGGGAGGTGGACAGGGGGATGGGTTAAGTGGAAGGTGGGGAGGGGCACCGGATGTTACCTGTAAGTGATGAGTCACTAAATTCTACTCCTGAAACCAATATTACATTATGTGTTAACTAACTATCATTTAAATAAAACCCTAAAAGAATGAAACTGGCATTAATCCATATAAAGATGAATAGTAAAGTACATGCTAATGATTAAAGTTTTTAATTTTGCTTTTCTTAGAATAACATTAAACAGGAAATTAAAAAAAAAACACCATGACAAGTTGAGAGACCATGGAAGAAGGGAGAAACTATATTTTAGTATCTTTAATGGCACTTTATACCTGCTCTTTTAATCAGATCTCCTATGTTTTAATTTTCACTGGGCCCCCCAAATTGCATGTGGTGCTGCTTGAGGGTGGAAAACAGGAAGGAGTATTGAGGTGAGCTTCTTGGCCAAAACACATCAGGAAACGAGTTGACTGGAGTGGAGACAAGAGGATATGAGGATATGAATAGAGAACTCTGAAGGCCAAGCTTGGAAGAATACAATCTCTTACAAAAAGCCAAGGGGACCAGCATATTGTTGAGCAAAAGATGTATTTTCTACTACAAATTAGGATACATACAAATGACACAATTTTCAGTACAGATCTCGTTCTAAATGCAAATATGCCAGCAGGCCAACTGAACAAGCCAGTAAATAGTGAAGCAAACAAGCAAGCAAAGAGCCAACACACAGCTCCTTACGTTCTGGAATGGTGAATAGGGCATGATAAATAGAGGTGACCTGGAGGCTGGGACTATAGGTGATAGTTGTGTTGGGTAGAGCCTTCACAATGCTACAGAGTCCTTTTGAATGCCCTTTAAGGTCTAAAAGTAAAACCTTAGCAGTGGGTCCTTGAAGAATCTTAGAAGACCCATCATTTCACATGTAGAGACTTTCCTTTAAATATAGCTGTCACCCAAGGTAACCTCCCCTACCAGTCCTTTGTCCGAATGGTCTCTTTTGGGGAGAAAAGCAGATTTACCCTTTTATTGTGTTTTCAAATGAGTCCATGGCCATTCACTGCTGCAACCCATGGACTTGAAGCTTGTCTCACAGCTACAGCCTTTGGGCAGAGTGTGGACAGGCTGTACTACACGACGCCCTCTGGACAAAAGATAAACACCCAGATATCAGCATAATTACCCTGGAGATGAAACATCGTGATGTTTGTTTTTCTGCCTTGTCTGGCCGTCTCCTCCCCTTGTTGTTGTATTCATGCTTGAAGGAACAGATGTTATTCATGCTATAAAAGCAAGCCTCTTGTCCTCCTTGCTCATCAAGCACAACTCATTTCACACTGGTCCTGGCTCCGTGGGTAATAGTTACATCTGACCTACTGGCCATTGCTCCAGCACGACTCTGGGCCAGGCTCTGTGTTAAGAGGGGAGAGGTGGGGCCCATGAGGAGTAAGCATTTTGTTGCGACTGGAGCCTGACTTCCAACCCGTTTCCCTTCCAGTTCTCCCTGGCTCTGAACATAGAAGACACTTTCTTTCCAAAGGCAGCTCTATAAAGAGTGAACTCTAATTTATTTAGCTTTTCTTGTGCCAATATCCTAATAGTTAGACAGCAACTCCCAGTAAGTGGTTGATTACATTCAAGCAAATACACAGCTGAGCAATTAAGCGCATTCACTTGCACCTTAGCAGACCTGAGGTGGTAGGATTATCTCATAGAAATAATTATGGCTCCTCTGTCCTGCCTTGCTGTGGTTTGGGAAAAATTGGCTCTTGGAATTGGCTTTGGGTCAAGTGGGTTGTTGCCTGGCTCTTTCTGACTGAGAAGTATTTAGATGTGTTGTTTTTTTAAACTAGGTTTACACTGAATGCCACACTGTGGTCTTTTGCGAAATGGAGTCTTTCCAGCTGAGAACAGGGATCCCCATGCCCAGTATAGATTTAGTAAGTTAGCCGATTTTGTATATATTACTTGTATTTTGACTTTCAAAGGATTGTTTGCAAGCATTTCCTTGGGGAGCATTCCTCTAGTGGAAAGAGCAGCTCAGAAACAGGGAAGTAGCACATCCTAGCTCTTCCTCTAAATGGATGGGTGACTTTAAGCTAACATTAGCCGCTGATGTCTTTGTGCCTCAGTTTCCTTTACCATTGCCTTCCTTGGGGGTTTGTTAGGGGGTAATGAACAGTGCATAGGAAAATGATGTGTGGACTATTGAAAGTTGTGGAAATGATGCAACCACATTGCAAACCTGTCGCTGTTAGGTCTTGCTCTGTTGGATGGATACAATCAGTGCAACAGGAATGATCTGTTCACCTAAAGAATTTTGAGATTAGCCAGGGCCGGATATTGTAAGAACAGGAACTTACATAACAGGAAAATGAGGTTGTGGGAAGGGAGATTAACATGTGTTAAAGGCCTGTGTGCCAGTCACTGCATATGCCTATGTGAACCTCCGCGCTGACTCAACACATTATTTGTGTCACGATCACCTTCCTGTGGCTTTTAGAGGAAGAGACTGCAGATCAGAAAACCTTGAAAATATTTTTGATATTAGGGGACAGGATTGGCAAAGAGGGGAAAATGAAGTGATGCTTCAGTATCAAGGAAATGAATAGCAGAACCATGTGAAATCGGTGATAATAGCTAACATTTCAGAAAGCAGCACAGTATACGCAGGAGGTGCAGGGCCAAACCTGGGCAGAAACAAACTGGAGGCAAACCATGTGAGGAATAAAGATAAAGGACGCCTAGAAAAGTGCTATTAAAAGAATTAATAACAAGGTGCGTTAATTGTATCTAGGAGTATTGTTACTGTGGCTCTTAGCTATCATAATGCTGTGGGTATACTCGGGTTTGTAAGCTGAATGCAAATCAATTTATGAGTTTAGAGCTAAGTAAATTATGAGCATCTGTATTGTTTTATCTTCATGATTCTCAGTAATCCACACACAGCCCTGCTGTGTCTAATTTCTTGCTGTAGAATCGAATTGGGCTCTTTATCCAAAGTGAAAGGGTCGTGCTTATAGGAAGAGGAGTTTCTGTAGGGATCATATTGCAGCCCCTAAGTACGGGGTGACCCCTTCGCCCCACAAGATAGGCTTGTTCTAGGCAAACACCAGTCTCGAGAGAGGGCAGTAGGAGAGGAGTTCATTAGTAATCCAGATTCCCTTTGTCTTGGGAAACTCTAGTCTTATAAACTTAGACCATCTTGTCTACAATGGGATGTTTGTATTACTAGATGAACTATTATTATTGCAACTTTTTCTTGAGAGTTAATGAGCTAGTATGTAGGCTGTCTAGCACGTTGCAGGTGCTCAGAACAGACTGCCTGGTGGATACTGTTGCCACTGTTCCATGATCCTCTCTTTTTCCTTTCCGAGAATGGATAATCATGACATTAAATGCATTCTTTATCAACATATATAGTTTGCAAGTACTTCGTTCAGTTTTCCACTGCTGTTAACTAGGTCACTAAATTAGCACATGTCGGGGTGCCTGGGTAGCTCAGTGGGTTGAAGCCTCTGCCTTCGGCTTGGGTCGTGATCTCGGGGTCCTGGCTCAGCAGGGAGCCTGCTTCCTCCTCTTTCTCTGCCTGCCTCTCTGCCTACTTGTGATCTCTGTCTGTCAAATAAATAAATAAAAATCTTAAAAAAAATAAAAATAAATTAGCACATGTCAAAAATTTAGAACTCAGATGGACACAGAACTTTGTTTTTACCTGTTTCATTTCTAATGGACAAGTCTACCTTCAAGCAGGGATGAGGCCTTGCACTCCAGTGCCTCAGTCTCACAGCAGAGAATTGCTTTGATCCTAGTTCTGAAATCCCTTCTGCCTGGTCTTCCTGAAAGATGCATTGTGATTAGACCCAAAGTACCACTGTCATTGCTTTGTGTCTTCAAAGAGGGCCACTGATTACATTTAAGGGGCAAGATACCAGATGAGGGGACTGAGACATACAGAATCAGATATGAATCTACCCTTGGAAAACTGATCACTGAGTAAGAGCAAAACAGCGTAAACTTTTAAATATTGTGTAAGATAGGAACACGTCTGTCTTAGAGAAGCACAAATAGAGTGGGGTTCATTTTCACAGAGTGCATGAATAACTGCTCTCTGGGGAATCATGGAGAAGGTGGCAGTGAACTTTGGAGCTGAGGGGAAAGGTACTGCATTTGGTCCAACAGTCAGAAATGTTACCACACATGTCTTGTGCTGCCCTCAACCCAATTTTTTAATCTGAGTTTTAAGCACAACATTTCTTACATGCACACACTCATTGAGACAGAGCAAATAACAATATAATTTTGTGTACTTGAGTGTCCCCATATATCCGCTCAGTCCCTTAAAGACATTACTTTCTGGAAGACAGTCCCCATGGGTGATATACAAGACACACATTGGGTCCCCTACAGATATTCACAGTCATCACAAACAAGATTTTAGGGAGTAACTCATGGTTGTTTACTTAATACTTCTTAACATAGGCACCCTCTGATCTCAATTAGTCCTCCAGCCTGCTTTCTGGTATGCCGTGTTATGTCCTCAAGTTCTGCTGATGGCCTCATTTAGATCAGCGTGATTGAGTGGAGTAGAGGCTAGAGGGATTGTGAACAAACCTAAGGTAATCCACAGATCTGGTCGTTCATGGGCCTCATGGGTCCTAGCACAGCAGGAAACCAGCACGATAGAAGTAATAGTGGGCTGTGTGTACAGATGTGAGGAGTGTTTAGTGTTTGAGACTGCAGCAACACAGTTTCCAGAAGGACACTTGTGCACCCAAGAGTGGTATGGAAGTACGGAGGCTACAGGGTGCGCCTAAGTGGAGAGAATTTTCGACAATGTCAACATGTTTTCTGTGAGTGGAGTGATCTGTTCTCTCATAGGTGACAGAGATGTGGCAGGAACTGGCACCTAGGCCCCATAGAGCCTTGTGTGCAAGGTCAACATGGAGATGTGTAGCATTACATGCACCACAAACCATTTTGCAAAATTCCGTCTGCCCTTTTTTTCATATTAAAAATTGTGGGCTCCTCCAGCCCAATGTTTTCCTCCATGATCTTAGTTCATGTAATTCCAGTGGTCAGCCTCAACATAGCATGCTCTACTAACTGCTTGTGAAATCAATTCTGTCACAATAGGAAGAAGAAAATTGTTCCTTCTTTCCTGCAATTGCAGAGAGGCAGACAGTCTTTTGCATTTTCAAAGTAATTCATAAGTGTTATTTCTGACTCAGGAGTCTCAAATATGCTTAGGCTTAAGAGAATGTTTCTGTGTCCTATGAAGGTTTCTATTAGCTGAAAAAAATTGTAATTGCAATTCTAATTGTCTTGTTTACAAATCTAATACCCTGCCATTAATGTGTAAATTGGATTATCCATTTTACGAAAAGTATAAAAGCGTGTTTAGTTTCTTCTTCAGAACAGAAGGGAATGTATGGCAGCACACATGGAAATGGAAAAAAAAAAAAAGACTGTCGCAGGTTGGGCTCCCTGGGAAAGAGAATTTAGGTTTCAGGATGCCTCTTAAGGAGTGTCTTTAAGACCAGTCCTTGTGGGGGGTGCCTGGGTGGCTCAGTGGGTTGGGCCCTCTGCTCTGAGGGGAGCCTGCTTCCCCCTCTCTCTCTGCCTGCCTCTCTGCCTGCTTGCGATCTCTCTGTCAAATAAATAAATAAAATCTAAAAAAAAATTAAAAAGACCAGTCCTTGTGGATGAGGGCATGGGGACAAGGAAGTAGAATCCGGTAGATAGAAAGGTTGAGCTATTATGCTAACCTAACAATAGCCCCTAAACAACCCCAGGGAAGTAAGTCCCTTCTGAGTTGTTATGAGTTAGCCAGACCTTTGTGCTCTTACAGAATCAGTATTTGGATCTGGGCCACTGTGCAGTGGTGTGCTGAAGCTAGCTCATCCTGGTTTCTGTGAGCTGATTGTTATGCGTTCCCAGTTCGGGATTCAGTGAAGTTAGTCACGTGGATAGCTTCAAATCAGCAATGAAGGGAATGTTTACATCATGCCAGTCAGGATCCATCAGCCAGGGTTAGAGTCAGGGTTGGTTGGTTTGTTTTATAGGAGAGCTGGTTCTTAAGCGTTTACCAAAAGGCCATTGCTACCATGAGAAGGGGTATGCTGTTGAGTGAGGCATCTCTCTGCAATTGGGGCAGTCCCGAACAAGCTGGGAGTAGACAGCTATGTTCTGAGAGCATCTCTTCAGCTGGGGCTACGAAGTGTCCACCCCAACACGATTCTGTCGTTTTTCTGTCAAAACGAAGAGTTTTGAGAGTCCTTGATTCAGTTAACAAATGTTAATGTCACATTGTCACAAAATGGAGACACAAACTGAATAGGGAGCAGTAAACTGACTATGGGGAGCCCACACTGAGATCACTTATGAGCAGACAAAGGAAATGAAGTTAACATCTTTGGGGGACTTCATGAGGGTTGTGGATACCTCCGGGTTATACCTCTAGGTTTATGGAACTATGTCACTAAAGCACTATTTTTGCTAGAGCATCACTGAAAAGATACTTTTAGTAGTATGGATTTAGATTTTTGTTGCCTTTATTGTTTTCTTATGGCTGTAGGTTTTGGTGTGGGGATAGATTCACAAAATAGTCTGCTTAACATTGTACTCAAAGACTTGAGTTGATTGGGTTAAAAGTGCAATATAAATTGAGAAGAGCATGTCATTCTTTATGAAAATGGATACCCTCAGCCCTGCAAGTGGATCAGGTTTTACAGCTTTGGTAGGCAGGTGGTCTTTCCTTAGGAATAAGTTGCTACTACCCTTTTGGAGGATGAATACAGAATTAAAGTCTGGATGATGGAGCACTCAGGGCAGTAGGGCAAATGCATTGTCTCTAACAAATGCTTTCCCCCCTTGCCATATTGGTTTTGTTTTCTTTTTTTTTTAAGATTTTGTTTATTTATTTGACAGAGAGAGAGGGAGAGATCACAAGTAGGCAGAGAGGCAGGCAGAGAAAGAGGGAGAAGCAGGCTCCCTGCTGAGCAGAGAGCCCAATGCAGGGCTCGATCCCACAACCCTGGGATCATGACCCAAGCTGAAGGCAGAGGCTTAACCCACTGAGCCACCCAGGCGCCCCTGTTTTCATTTTTATTTAGTTTTTTAATTCTGGTGTAGTTAACATATAGTGTTAAATTAGTTTCAGGTGTACAATATGGCAATCAACACTGCTATATATTACTGAGTGCTCATCATAAGTATACTCTCAATCCCCTTCACCTATTTCACTCCTCCCCCTACCCACCTCTCCTTTAGTAACCATCAGTTTGTTCTCTAAGAGTCTGTTTCTTGGTTTCTCTCTCTCTCTCTCTCTCTCTCTGTCTGTCTATTCATTTATTTTGCTTTTAAATTCCATGTATGAGTGAAATCATATGGTGTCTTTCTCTGATTTATTTCCATTAGCATTATACTCTGTAGCTCATCCACATAGTTGCATATGGCAAGATTTCATTCTTTTTTATAGATGAATAATAATCCATTGTGTGTGTGTGTGTGTGTGTGTGTGTATACACACACATATAGAAGATATATATATCTTCTTTATCCATTTATCTATCTTTGGGTATTTAGGTTGTTTCCATAATTTGACTATTATAAATAGTGATAGTGCAAATACTAGCATAAATAGTAAATAGTGCAGTAAACATAGGGGTTTATATATCTTTTCAAATTAGTGTTTTTGTATTCTTTGGGTAAATACCCCACTAGTATGATTACTAGATGATAGGGTAGTCTATGTTTAAATTTTGAGGAAACTCCAAACTGTTTTCCACAGTGGCTGTACCAGTTTGCATTCCCACCAATAGTGCACGAGAGTTCCTTTTTCTCCACATCCTCACCCACACACATTTTTTTGTTGTGCTTTTGATTTTAACCATCCTGACAGGTGTGAGATGGGATCTCATTATAGTTTTGATTGATGCTTTCCTGATGAGTTATGTTGAGCATCTTTTCATGTGTCTGTTGACCATGTGTAAGTCTTCTTTGGAGAAATGTCTACTGATGTCTTCTGCCCATTTTTTTAAACTGGATTATTTGTTTTGGAGGGTGTTGAGTTCTTTTTGTATTTTGGATACTAACCCTTTGTAAGATATGTCATTTGCAGATATCTTGTCCCATTTACTAGGTTTTCTTTTGCTTTTGTTGATTGTTTCCTTCACTGTGTAGAAGCTTCTTATTTTGATACATTCTCAATAGTTTATTTTTCCTTTCTAACATATTGCTATATCCAATGTCAGCGACATTACTGCCTATGCTCTTTTCTAAGATTTTTGTGGTTTCATTACTCACAATTAGGTCTTTAATCCATTTTGGATTTATTTTTGTGTATGTTGTAAGAAAGTGGTCCAGTTTCATTCTTTTGTATGTAGCTGTCTAGTTTTTCTGACAATATTTGTTGAAAAGACTACCTATTTCCCGATGCATATTCTTGCCTCTTTTGTTGAAGATTAATTGACCATATAATCATAGGTTTGTTTCTGGGCTTTCTATCCTGTTCCATTGATCTATGTGTGTATGTATGTATGTATTTATTTATTTATTTTGCCAATACCATACTGTTTGGATGACTACAGATTTATAGTATAACTTTAAATCTGGAATTGTGATACCTCCAGCTTTGTTTTTCTCTTTTGAGACTGCTTTGGCCATTTGGGGTCATTTGTAGTTTCATACCAGTTTTAGGATTCTTTGTTCTAGTTCTGTGAAAAATGCTATTGGTATTTTGATAGAGATTGTATTGAATCTGTAGATTGCTTTCTGTGGTGTGGACATTTCAACAGTATTTGTTCTTCCAAATCCATAATCATGGACTGTCTTTCCATTTGTGTTTTCAGTTTCTTTCATCAGTGTTTTACAGTTTTCAAGATACAGGTCTTTTGCATCCTTGGTTAAGTTTATTCCAGGTGTTTTATTATTTTTGGTATATTTGTAAATTGGATTGAGTTGTAAGAAACCACATTGTTGTCAGGGCACAAGAATATGAGAATACAGCACTGAAATTGTTATGATTGATACATGGCACACAACTGCTAAGGAATGAACTCTCTGTTAAAATTTTCAATAATGGGAATGAATATGTTCTCATGCCACAGTTGAACCTTAATGCACACTTTCAAGATGGTTGCTTGGAGTTTAGATCACAGTTGGTGGACTTGTGGTAGAACAATTCTAGCCCATTCTTGATGAAGTAAATATATTGTAAACTTAAACTTAACTGTGTGGTAATAGGGAGTTGACAATACACTCTCATAAGATCTAAATCATAGTTTCCAAACCCATGATTTGATACCTTATCTCTAATCACTTGGCATCAAAAGTAGTTTGTGATTTTACCCATAGGATCTCTGCTATTACATCTTGGGAATTGCCCTAATATCTTAATTTTTAAAAGAGCTGCCTATCAGCCTTCCAGTTCCTGGGAACACCTGGCTTCCAGGTGAACATAGAGATTTCCCAAGAGTATTTTTATAGTTTTTTATGTGCACTCTTGGAAAAAGAGGTTTTCTAATGCCCAATAATAGTAATTTCCTTTTTAAGTAATTATCATGTGCTAGGCACTGTTTCTATGCATTTTATACATCAACTCCTTTATTCTTATAACAGACCCATGAAGTAGGTACTATTAATATCTTCCCCATTACTTGTAGAAGATTAAGCTTTTGCCAAAAGTCACACAGCTAATGAATAACAGAGCCAGATTTTAAGTCCATGAGTCATTCTTCGGAGGTCATGCTCTTCACTACTGTGCTATACTGTATCTCAACTTAAATTTACTTCATAAACTACATCTCTTCCTTTTATTTTTTCTGTGTCACAGGAACCTAGCAAAGTTCCCCTGCCTGAAATTATACAGTAAGATAATGAAAGGACTATGACTGAAACTCAGAATCTAATTATCACATAGCTATCTTGCCTCCTGTACCACTGAAGGAAGTTCATCCAGAAAGAGATTACTATCATGTGGGATGTTACTCTCCGGTTATTTTGCTCTTCTGGTTGAAGAATTTTAATGTACTAAAGGAATAGCCAATCAAATGTTATGGCTCTTAAGTTGTCTTCCCTTGCTGGAATGTTGAAAGAACTAGAGAAAAGGTGGAGTATAGCTGGCAGCATTTTTCCAGCTTTGTTTTTTTTAAGATTTTCTTTTTAAGCAATCCTATACCCACTGTGGAACTCGTACTCACAACCAGAGATCAAGAGTCACACACTCCACTGACTGAGCCAGCCAGACACCCTGTTTTTCCAACTTTAATATGAAAATCAGTCAGCTGCAAATCTTATTAAAATGGAAATCCTGATTCTGTTGACTGGGGTGGGACCAGATGTTCTACTTTTCTCCCAAGTGCCCAGTTGGTGGGGATGCTGTGGGTCTCCAGACCACATGTTCAGTAGCAAGAGTAGAGGGTAGAAGAGCTCCCCATACAGGTTAATAATGATGAGTGTTAGGAATAAAGGGACAATTACACCAGGAAACTAACATACAACTGCCCAAAAAGAGGATGGGCAAAAAATAACTTAGGAGAAGTACAAATGAAGAAACATTTAATGCATTCTGGTTTACTTCAAGTACAGTGTGATGCAACATAACCACTAAAATATGTGAGATGAGAAATGTGGGCACATTGTACTTGGAGTAATATATACAGTCTGGCTAATAAACATGTGAGTGTAAATGTTATATTTCCAACTTTAAGGTTCTACCATTATAATGGTAATGGCAGGCATCATGTTTTTCATATGTTCTCTACAGGAAAGCTTAATAGCTCACCTTCAACTTTCCATTATCTGTACATAACTAACCTACTTTGTGGATTATCCTTCAGAAAATCATTTATCCATCATTATGCTTTGGGTTGCTTTCCTCTTCCATCAGTTTGTGTGTGTCCTGAGATTATCAATTAGTTCGATATCATCTTAAACAGACACAGTAAAGAATACTTCAAAATCAAATTATGTAATTAGCAGCCTCTTGAAATTTATATATGGTGTGTGTGTGTGTGTGTGTGTGTGTGTGTGCATGTGTGTGTGCAAAATTTCTGCTGTAAAAAGATACAGGTGAATACTGTGAAGCCCTTTAACAACTCCTGAGCCATTAACCAAGGCTTTAAGATCTGTCTCTGTTGGATTGAATGAACAAATATATTTATTTGATTTATTAAAATCCTTGAATAAATTTAACTGAACTCTGTGGAAAAATATTCTGTTCTTAAGAATGAAAATTCTCAAAACTGCTGTTGTGACAAGTTAGATTTTAGAAAATGAGGGATTAAATGGGTAAAGAAGCCAGATTTCAGAGACACGCCCAAATTTGACAGCTCACCTGTATCAGGCTGTCATTCAAAATGTTAACTGAGAAAAGCAATTAACACTTCACCTGTATGGGCTAACATGTTTATTCATTAGTAAGGTTAAAAACCCATTTTGTATTTTATGGAAGATTTATGCAAATAATAGGAAGCAATTAGGATGCTTCTTGCCCAGATGTCACTATCAATTATAAGACAGAGTCCTATAGATTGAAGATGATCATAGGGCTTACTTAGAGAAATATTGAAAAATACAATAAAATATACATATGATAGGAAAAGTGCTAATTTGAGAATGAAAAAAAAAGAAACCTAAACTCTGATCTGTCTGAAAAGTCTGAAGACTACTTACCACTTTGAGATGAGGTAAAGCATGTCAGAATGAGCAGAAGGGAAAAGAGCTAGAGAAATAAGCAAGCCAAGAGGCTGACAACAAGAACCTCCAAGTGAATCTGAATGAGTCCTTGGTAAAAAAAGACATCGAGAAGCCATGGAATGGAACCACTGGAGTGCAAAGATAGGAAAGGAAAACGTATAAAGGAAAGCTTCAGGTACCTACAGCATGAGGCATTTCAAGAACTCTTGAATCAGGGCAGATAAGTCCCTGCTTCTATAACCACAGCTTACAGAAAAGCTGGAGATGGTTATCTGGAGACTACCTGAAGTGCCCAAGGAGATGAAGAGGGGAAGGAGGGACTACTTGGGGAAGGAGGGCCTACAACTGGGCTGGATCCACGCCATGTCTGCCATTAAAGAATGAACAAAGCCAAAGCCACTCCTTGAAGTTAGCCTTTTTTTTCCTTTTAATGTTCACAAATATTAGATGGAACCACACAACCATGCCTGCCTCCATTTTCCAAGAAAGTTATTTATTCACCAAAATGTTTTTCTCATTTTCACTCCTAATTAATAATATCCTCCACTCTTTTCCTAGGCATTTGTATTTTTATATTGGTGTGTCTGAATACCCACATAATTTGCCATTGGGAGCATTAGAGAATGATTCTGTGAGTTCCCAGATTTGATATTGTTATGCTTTTTCTGGGAAATGCCAAAGGTTATAGTCTCACTCATGAAATGTACTTCATGATCACACATTAGTTGTGTTTAGGTCTCTGGTTCTCATCTCTGGCTATACATTGGAATCAGCTGGGGAGTATTTTATGGATGCCTAGGTATCCTCACTGATCAATTTCCATTTTATTACCATGGGTGGTGCTGGGGCTTTGGCACATTGAGAAAACTCTGCAAATGATTTTAATGTACAGTCAAGGTTGAGAACCACTAGTTTAGGTATGATATGTATAATATCAAATAATAGCATAATATGTTATTTGTAAGGAAGGAAAAGATTAAAATTTTAGACATAAACTACTCATACCAAGCCAATGCTAATGTCAGCAATGTGACATTTCAAAGAAAATGGTAATAATCACAAGTAGAGTTGATACTCAGAGCAAGTCCTCACTAAGAGAAATGCAGATTTATCTATTTTTTGTGTCTCCCTTTGATAATTTTTAAAAATTTATTTTTTTCAGGGGCTCCTGGGTGGCTCATTGGGTTAAGCCTCTGCCTTCTGCTCAGGTCATGATCTCAGGGTCCTGGGATGGAGCGCCACATCTGGCTCTCTGCTCAGTGGGGAGCCTGCTTCCTCTTTCTCTCTCTTCCTAGCTCTCTGCCTACTTGTGATCTCTGTCTGTCAAATAAATACATAAAAACCTTTAAAATTTTTAAAAAAATTTATTTTTTTCAGTATAGTCAGCTTAGGACAAGAAAACTAAAATATTCTCTTATTAATTAGCATATTTCATTTGCAGTAAGGAGAAAAGAGATGAATGATAGTTTCCTCTCTAACAAATTGTATTTCCTGTCAATGTCAAGTGTGGTTTTATTAGGCCAGTGCTGTAGAACTTTCTTAATTCTCATAAACACTATGCCAGTAATTCATGTAATATGCCACCAGGTGGATGACAACATCTGGATTGTGGCCTCATCGTGTAAAGCAGTTGCCAACAAAATATTTCTATAAAGTGCCAGGTGGTAAATATTTGAGACTTTTTGGGCCATACAGTTTACAGCAACCACTCAGCTCTGCTGCTGCAGCCAGAGACAGTATGTAAACAAATTGACATAACTGTGTTCCAATAACACTTTATTTATAAGAGCTGGTGGTGGGCCACATTTGTCCTCTAGGTAATAGTTTACCATCTCCTAATATAAATAGGTAAATTTTTAAAAATTGGTATGCTAAATTCACACATGAATCATTTTTTTCTGTCAAAAATGTAATTCCATCAACATGTAAAATATGGTGCTTAACTGTCACCACAAACTATAGAACATCATTAAAGAAACATGAAATTCTAGGAGAAATTTTTCTTTTTTCTAAGATTTTATTTATTTATTTGACAGAGAGAGAGAGAGCACACACACAAGCAAGGGGAGAGGCAGGCAGAGGGAGAGGGAGAGGGGTTCCATCCCAGGACCCTGGGATCATGACCTGAGCAGAAAGCAGACACTTAACCGACTGAGCTACCCAGGTGCCCCTCAGCAATTTTTCTGATGAACTTTTTCTGTTTTGTTTGTTTGTTTGTTTCAGTGAAGGAGGTGGGAAGGGCAGAGAGAAAAGGAGAGAGTGAATCATAAGGCCCAGCATGGAGCCTGATATGGGGCTCAATCTCACCACTCTGAGACTATGACTTGAGCCACAATCAAGAGTTGGACACTTAACCCACTGAGCCACCCAGGTGTCCCTTCTGATTAACTTTTAGCCTTTTTCATTGTTGCTTAATTTAGTTTCTATTCTTTTTCCAAGTTAAAGTAAAAGTTGTATTTGTCATTTAGCCTAGACCAGTTTAGAAACCAGAATCTCATTTGCTACACAGGTAGAGGCAGCAGTGTTTTTAGTTCTTACACAGTTTGGGGCTTTAGAATTCTTGGCCTTTCCTATTTTCTTTTTCCCTGTCTTTAACTGCTTGTTTACAGTTATCACAGATAAGATATTATATTTCCATATTGCTCCCAATAGCTTTTGGATCACCTCCTTTGACTCCCATTTATTTCTCCTGCCCTATGGAAAAACCATCAGGAAAGAAAAAAAATTGCATTGTGCAACCATGAGTTTGCATAAAAATCCTGTAACCCTTTTCCCAACTTACATTTTCTCTGGAACCTACCTTTGTAACCGAAGTAGAGGTCCAGTGGCCTCACCACCATAAATTCCTTGTCACAGTGGGGAGGTGGATTACAGAAGTCCCAAGCAAGTTTGACTGGAGGAGGGCAAGTATGGTCTCTTTAAATGGAGATTTTGGAGGTGCAGGGGTGGCAGTCCTCATGGGAAAGAACCTCTGTCAGAATGTCTGTCAGCTGGAGAGTAGATGGAAAGGGCCTGAGACGGTGGCCCTGCCCCCTGTTTTTCTGGAGTAGCAGGCATGAAAATACATGTAAATGCTTCCTAAATCCTTCCTCCCAAAGGCATGGATATGACGGGGAGAGAGAGAATGAGCACCACACATGCATGCCAACCAGCCATTAGACCTGACAGGTGTGGAAAGCTCAGATTAAGAATCAGAACCCAGGAGAGCAACAGACATCTCTGTGGATAAAGCAGGATTTAAAGCCAGTGCTCAGAGCAGTAAATCAGAGCAAATGATTTACACACCAACCAAAAATCATGGATGACAGGAGATGGCCACAGACACAATGCCCACCCCACTTCATATTTAAAAACCATGTCAGCATCACCCCCCTCCATTTCCACAACTTAGCTGCCATTTCAGGGAGAGAAGACAGAAGGGACTCTAAATTGGCTTAAAAATACTGAGATGACTCGTTTACTCTGAATGTCTAATATTAAGTTGTTGCCACTTGCTGTAGTAGAGGTTTTGGATTAAAAAAAAAACTGTAATTTTAGTGAATTATATGAGATGCCACAATTTGCACACTTAATGTTTGTAACTATGAAATTTGTTCCTGCTACCCAAGCCTGAGGAGACTGGAAGGACTGGAGTTGGAAGGATCTGTATGCAAAATAAAGAAAACTAAATCCCATGTCAGTGTGATATGTGTATTGCCCAGCATAGTGATCCTGGCATTGAGGCAACCATTCTCTACTTTACTGCCCTCGTCCTTTACAGAAAGATCTCTTGGCATATCTCATGTAGTGAAGACTCTGGTACAGTGTTCATCACCCAGTAAATTTATCAAGACTAGGGAGACTGGCGAAGTTGGGTGTACACAGCTGAAAAGAATTATCTTGGGAAAGAATTCGCTCAGATCAGGGACAAATTCTGGTAAGGCTGCTTAGCCTGTTGACAGTGGCACAGGCCTGGCTTGTAATAAAGAGACTCTTGATCACTCTAATTGTAAGGCAGGAGTCACAAGTGTATAGTGAGAACATCTAAGGTACCACATTCTCAAATCAGTCATTCAGCAAAGACCACTCCTTGGAGAACCCACTAAAAAGAGCTCAACACTTACACATGACCCAGCAGATTATCTCATATGATGCAAGGCAATCATAGGACCTTAGAGACTCTGCTTTCTCAATATGGGCCACAGAGACTGCAGTTTTCAGTTAAGGAAAAAGAAAAGTTACCCTGGATTTCCTCCTCCAGATCTTAAACCCCAGACCATAAGCCCTATGATGGATCAAGTTCCTTGCTAGTCAAGAAAACATTGACACAGGGTTCATTCTTTGGGCCCAGAGTCTTGACTTTTCAACAATAGTTATTGGGTTTTTTCTTTCAGGTATGCAATGTAGTAGTTCAATATTTGTGTATATTGCAAAATGACCACAGTAGTGAGTACTGTTAATATCCATCACCATACATAGTTACCAGTTTTTTCCTTTGTGCTTAGGACTTTCAAGATCTACTCTGCTAACTACTTCCAAGTGTCCAGTACAGTATTATTTTTTTAAAGATTTTTTATTTATTTGACAGACAGATCACAAGTAGGCAGAGAGGCAGGCAGAGAGAGAGGAGGAAGCAGGCTCCCCGCTGAGCAGAGAGCCTGATGTGGGGCTCGATCCCAGGACCCTGGAATCATGACCTGAGCCGAAGGCAGAGGCTTTAACCCACTGAGCCACCCAGGTGTCCCCAGTACAGTATTATTAACAAGAGTTACCATGCTATCCATTGCATCCCCATGACTTACTCATTTTATAACTGTAAATTTGTGCTTTTTGACATCTTTCACCAATTTCACCACCCCCTACCTCAGGCAACTACCAATCTGTTCTCTATATCCATGAGCTCAGTTCATTGCTTATTTTGTTTTAAGATATAACATATAAGTAAAATCATAAAGTATTTATCTTTTTTATCAGACTTACTTCACTTAGCACAATACATGTTGTCACAAATGGCAAGATTTCATTCTTTTTTATGGCTGAATAATATTTATATATTCTGTATATATATATATACATATATATGTGTATGTATATATATATATATATATATATATATATATATATATACAGAGAGAGAGAGATTACATTTTCTTTATACATTTATCCACCAGGAGACACATAGGTTGTTTCCATGTCTTGGCTATTGTAAATAATGGTTCAGTGTACATAGGGTGTGTATATCTTTTTGAATTAGTATTTTTGTTTTCTCCAGATAAATACCCAGAACTGGAATTGCTGGATCATAGGATAGTTCTATTTTTAATTTTTTAAGGAACCTCCATATTTATTCTTCATAATGGTTGCACTAATTTATATTCCCACCAATATGCACAAAGGTTCCCTTTTACCCACATCCTCACCAACACTTGTTATTTCTTGTCTTTTTGATGACAGACATTCTAACATGGCTGAGGTGATATCTCATTGTGGTTTTGATTTGCATTTTCCTGATGATGAGTGATGTTGAGCACCTTTTGATGTACCTGTTGGCCATCTGTATGTCTTCTTTGGAAAAAAGTCTATCCAGATTCTCTGCCCATTTTTAAGTTGGATTGGTTTGTATTTTTGCCATTAAGTTGCATGACTTCTTTGTATATTTTAAATATGAACCCTTTATCAAATATATGATTTGCAAATATTTTCTCCCATTCGGTAGGTTGCCTTTTTATTTTGTTAATGGTTTCTTTCAGCATGCAGTACCTTTTTAGTTTGATGTACTCCTACTGGTTTATTTTTGCTCTTACTGCCTTTACTTTTTAATGAAAAAATTTTTATGAGAGAGAGAACGCACCCGTGTACAAGTAGCAGGAGGGGCAGATGGAGAGAATCCCCAAGCAGACTCCCTGCCAGGAGCAGAGCCTGATACAGGGCCTGATCCCATGATACCTAAGATCATGACCTGAGCTGAAACTAAGAGAAACCAACTCAGCCACCGAGGGGCCCCATTTTGCTGCCTTTGTTTTTGGTATCAAATTTTAAAAATCGTCACCAACACCATTGTGAAGGAGGTTATTGCCTATGTTTTATTCTAGGAGTTTTATGGTTTTAGGTCATACAGTCAAGTCTTTAATACTTTTTAAATTCATTTTTGTGTATGGTATAAGATAGTAGCCCAGTTTTATTCTTTTGCATGTGACTGTCCAGTTTTCCCAACACCATCTATTGAAGAGACCATCCTTTCCCCATTGTATATTCTTGATTCCTTTGTCATAAGTTAACTGACCATATATGTGTGAGTTAACATCTGGGCCCTTAATTCTGTTCAGTTGATCTGTTTGTCTGTTTTTATGACAATACCATGCTGTTTTGATTACTATAGCTTTGTAGTATAGTTTAGAATCGGGGAGCTTGGTGCCTCAAGCTTTGTTCTTTCTCAATACTGCTTTGTTCATTTTGTGTCTTTCATGGTTCCACACAAAGTTTAGGATTGTTCTGTTTCTGTGAGAAGTGCCATTGGAATTTTGATCAGAATTGCATCGAATCTGCAGATTGCTTTGGGTAGTATAGGCATTTTAAGAATCTTAATATTTCCAACCCACAAGCATGAAATATCTTTCCACTTAGTTGTGTCTTCATTTTCTTTCATCAGCATCTTACAGTTTTCAGTGTATAGGTTTTTCACCTCCTTGGTGAAATTTATTCCTAGTTACTTTATTTGTTTTAATGCAATTTTAAAGAAAACATAGTTTTCTTAATTTTTCCTTCAGGGAGTTTGTTATTAGTGTATATAAATGGAACAGATTCCTGTACAGTGATTTTATGTCTAGGAACTTCACTGAAATTGTTGATTAGTTACAATTTTTTTTAGTTGCATCTTTGAGATTTTCTATATATAAAATCACATCAGTCAATAGCAACAATTTTATTTTTTCCTTTCTGAAATGGATGATTTTTATTTCTTTGTCTTGCCTAATTTCTCCAGCTGGGACTTTCAGTAATATATTAAATGGGAGTCATGAGAATGAGCATCCTTGTTTTGTTCCTGATCTTAGAGGAAAAGCTTTCAGTGTTTCTCCACTGAGTATAATGTTAGCTGTCGGTTTATTGCATATGGCCTTAATATGCAAAGTATGTTCCTCCAATACCCAATATGTTAAGGGCTTTTTATCATAAAAGGATGTTTTATTTTGTCCAGGGCTTTTTCTGTATCTATTGAGATAATCACATGTTTTTATCTTTCATTTTATTTCATTTCATTGATGTGATGTTATATATATTAATTTGCATATGTTGAACTATCCTTGCATCCCAGGGATAAATCCCACTTAGTCATGGTGTATAGTCCTTTTAATGTGTTCTTGATTTTGGTTTGCTAACATTTTTGTTGAGGATTTTTGCATCTGTGTTCATCAGGGATATTGGCCTGTAGTTTTCTTTTCTTGTGGTGTCTTTGTCTGGCTTTATTCTCAGGGTAATGCTGGCCTTCTAAAATGACTTTGGAAATGTTCCCTTCTCTTCGATTTTTTGGAAGTTTGAGCATAACCGTTATTAATTCTTTGTTGAATGTTTGGTGTTTTTGTCACCCTTGTACTATTACCTGCATAATAAATTTTTAATGGACACTTTTTAATACATAGCTTCATCCTAAGAAATAATATCTATTGTCACAGTTTTGACATCCTGGTTACATTTTTCTACTATCCCTTACACTGAGTACCCAATAATTAAAAATGTTTGTCCATCCACTACTTGAATCCTCATACACTGGAAAATATTAAATTATGGCCCAAGTTGTAATTTAGTGTTTTGAGATGGAAAACAGCTGGCTACCTCTATTCCCTACCATTTTTTTCCTTCACCTCATTTCCCCCCATTTTCAATGCAGAAGGACATAAATCTTTTTTTTTATTTAATTTTATTTTTTCAGTGTTCCAAGATTCATTGTTTATGCACCACACCCAGTGCTCCATGAAATATGTGTCCTCCTTAGTACCCACCACCAGGCTCACCCATACCCCCACACCCCCTAAAACCCTCAGTTTCTTTTTCAGAGTCCACAGTCTCTCATGGTTCATCTCCTCCTCCGATTTCCCCCAATTCACTTTTCCTTTCTTTCTCTTAGTGCCCTCCATGTTATTCCTTATGCTCCACAAGTAAGTGAAACCATATGAAAATTGATTTTCTCTGCTTGATTTATTTGACTCAGCATAATCTCCTCCGGTCCCATCCATGTTGATACAAAAGTTGGGTATTTATCCTTTCTGATGGCTGTGTAACATTCCATTCTATATATGGACCATATCTTCTGTATCCTTCTGTTGAAAGGCATCTTGGCTCTTCCCACAGTTTGGTGATTGTAGACATTGCTGCTATGAACGTTGGGGTGCATATGGTCCTTCTTTTCATTACATCTGTATCTTTGGGGTAAATATCCAGTAGTGCAATTGCAGGGTCATCAGGTAGCTCTATTTTTAATTTTTTGAGGAATCTCAACACTGTTTTCCAAAGTGGCTGCACCAACTTGCATTCCCACCAATAGTGTAAGAAGGTTCCCCTTCCGCCACATCCTCTCCAGCACTTGTTTCCTATCCTTTTAATTTTGGCCATTCTAACTGGTGTAAGGTGGTATCTCATTGTGGTTTTGACTTGAATTTCCCTGATGGCTAATGATGATGAACATATTTTCGTGTGTCTGTTAGCCATTTGTATGTGTTGTTTGGAGAAGTGTTTGTTCATGTCTTCTGCCCATTTATTTGACGTGATTTTCTGTTTTTTGGGTGTTGAGTTTGAGGAGTTCTTTTTTTTAAGATTTTATTTATTTATTTGACAGACAGAGATCACAAGTAGGCAGAGAGGCAGGCAGAGAGAGAGGGGGAAGCAGGCCCCATGCAGAGCAAAGAGCCCGATGCGGGGTTCGATCCCAGGACCCTGGGATCATGACCCGAGCCGAAGGCAGCAGCTTAATCCACTGAGCCACCCAGGCACCCCGAGGAGTTTTTTACAGATCTTGGATATCAGCCCTTTATCCTCTAGGATATTATAATATTATATAATATATAATATTATATAATATTCTGCATTATCCTCTAGGATTTTGATGGATTCCTGTCTCACATTAAGGTCTTTTATCCATTTTGAGTTTATCTTTGTATATGGTATAAGAGAATGGTTGAGTTTCATTCTTCTATACATAGCTGTCCAATTTTCCCATCACCATTTATTAAAGAGACTGTCTTTTTATCCACTGGATATTTTTTCCTGCTTTGTCCAAGATTATTTGACCATAGAGCTGAGGGTCCATATCTGGGCTCTCTACTCTGTCAGAAGGACATAAGTCTAATGATGTTTAAATTGTTATACTTTGACTAAAACAAATTATTTTCCTCAGTGTGGGTGAGCCTCATCCAATCAGTGGAAGGCCCAAATAGAACAAAAGACTGACCTCTCCTAAGCAAAAGAAAATTCTGCAGGAGCCTGCAGACTTAGACTGCAGCATTAGCTCCTCCTCAGTCTCCAGCCTGCCAGCATCTGCCATCAGGTATTGGACTTGCCAAACTTCCAAACCTCCACACTTAATGAGCCAATCGCTTTAAACACACACACACACACACACACACACACACACACACCACCCCCCCCACCCCATTGATTCTGTTTCTCTAGAGAACCCTGGCTAATAAAGTTGATTTATGGGGAAAAGTTAATTAATTTTACATTATCCCAGTCAGTTAATAAATAAGCACTGTGTGAGGGCCTACTTGGGTTTTGATGATAGATAAAAAATATATACATGAGCTAAAATACAGCCCCTGTCCTCTTTCTTCTACAGTGACAGGCCTGATTATGATGGTGATGAGAGGGGCTGCAGTGGGAAACATGGTAAGAGATGGAGACTAAAGGCATTTGCCTGTAAGTTATATGAGTACATTCTGAAAGTGGATTCCTTTGAATCATGAAAGTTCAGAATGAGGCAAGTTTCATGATATCAGCAAAACTTTTAGGGTTCTGTGATATATGCTTGTCCAAATATTCTGCATTATTCAGGAACTGCAAAATGCAGGCCACTGAAAAAGAAGCTCTAGGCCAGAAAATATGCAAAAGGAAAACTCTAGAAGGAATTAAATTCTGCAGTAAAAGTTCTGATATTCTCTGACAAGAAAAAATGCAAAAGATTTAGGGTTGGATTGTCTCCCTCCCTCATTCACACACACCAGTACAAGAGTGGGAGAGAGAGAAGTGGAGAGAAAAGCAGACAAATACTGGAGTTCAGCTCAAATCCACAGATGCTAGATAGTGGCTAAGATACCAGTGTTTTATTAAAAAAAAAAATCTCAGTTACCTCATTCAACCCAGCACAAAGAGTAGATGGAGGATATACAGTCTCTAATGGGATGAGCAGAAAAACCTCTCTTGAAAGGCACAGTGAGTCCCAGCTTTAAACACTGTGGCATAGGTCTGGACTCCCCAGAGAAAAAGACAACTTAAAAAATCTACCCTGCAAAGAGCATTTAGGTTTTCAGAGACCGAGCTCAGAATTGCCTCTGAGGCAAAGAGAGCAAAGCACAAACAACACCAAATACCATCACTCCTTTGCACAGAAGCAAAGCCAAGGCACTCTTTCCATGTGGCAGGGTGGGGCTTCCCCGGCTGGCCTTTTACCATCCTGATCAGAAACACGAGTCTCTGATATAAAGGTCAGCAGCGTGCAGAGCTTGTTTCTACCCTGGTGAGAAGAGTTTTCCTTGACTGAAGGCATCTAATTGGTTGCTGATGAGTCACAGATGCTGAAGTCCACAGGCAGAAGCATCTGATTGGCTGTCCCCCTGTTTCAGCATTCCCAGCCCCAGGTTGTGATGAATGGTGCAGAGGGAACAAAAGCTATCATTTGGATCGGTTAAGATGATGAGAAGGGGTGAGGGGAGCTACCTTCACCCACATACCTGACCTAATAGCTATTCCTGCTGCTTCACTTTCTACTGCTTGTTAGAGGATGCCTTTTAAAAAGTAGTTCTGTAGATAGGAAACTTTTGAGTGGTACGTAAATGCCAACTGTTTTTATTGTTTTTCTTCTGCTTACATCAGTGAGGTGAGAGTTCTAAGCAGCAGGACAAATACAGAGCCAGTCGTGACGAAAAGCTCAAGGACTCAGCCAACAGAAAGGCTGGGGAGTACAAAATGGAGCCTCTGGGACCCAATTCTAATCTTAGCCTGGTTTTGACTCTTGTCTCAGAAACCTGCAGGAGTCATCCGCAAGATACATTTTCTTTCCCTTTTTCTCTGATCTTGGTGCTGTTTATTTCCATAGGGCCTTAAGGCTATGAGTTCTCAGACCACACAGTAAAGTCTCATACATAAATTGCATCCCAAATATTTAATTGCTAGATCATAAGAAAGATAATTAGTACATGCACAGGGCTGTACACGCTGCATTCATTTTGTATTCACAGCAACAGGGCAAGTAAATGCTATCCCTATTTATAAGATGAAGAGACTCAAAGTCAGAATGTTAAGTAACTGGCACAAAGTTTCTGAGAAAGTCAGGGAGCCAGTGGGAACCCCAGAACCTGTCTAGTGTTGTTAATAACCCCCGGCGGTCAGAGAGCCCAGCACTCTTGAGTTCTCCTGCATGAATTATTGAACATGGACTTGTTTATCAAACAGGTATCAGATCTTCTGTGTGCAAGGCCTTGTGTGTGCTAGAGTTATAAAAATAATCGAGTTGTGAACTTGGGCCTCAAGCTACTCAGATTCCAGTGAGGGAAGGGGCCATTGTCATGTGGTAGGGTTAAGACAGGCTCTGCCCAGTGTAACATGGGAGCGTGACGGGGCGGTGGGAGGTGGGGGGGGGGGGGGGGGGAGCAGTTTACCAGCTGTGGAGTTCAAGGTTTTCAAATCATTTAACCTTTGTCGATCCAGCTTTACCATTTTCATTTGACACGTTTGGCCCAGGCAGATTTCCTTAATGTGGTGTCCATGGATAATTATCAGGAATACTTTGAAGCTTCTGAAAATGTCTATAAATCTGGTATCCATATGTGCATTTTTAGAAAAGAAAGGACCAGCTTCTGAAAGTATATCTTGGACCACAAAAAGCCAAAATCTCTGATGAAGCCTCCTTAATCTCTGAGTTATTCTACCTTTAACCATGTAGATATTTCACTAAGCATCAAGCCAAGAGAGGTAGAAATTAAATAGTAAAATAGTAAATAGTAAAGTAACGCTTTCTAGAAAATGTTACTTATGCAAAAGTGGTGCATAGTTGACATATGGCAATATTTAAGAATCTAAATATCCTTTTAGGAGTCTTCAAATCAAAGATCTCCTGGCTACTGAGAGATTGTAACATCCAGTTTCTAATACAGAGAGGCTGTGCCATTGGGAGGTTTTGCTATAGAATTGCCAAAGGGGGGGAAAAACTGAAGGTCATACCTGGGACTTTAGAATCATTTTCTTTTCTTCAAAAGATATTAAAGGCTTTTTATTTACTTTGGGGAAGACGGTTAACCCTGTGGAACCATTAGGGGCCAATAAACCATTGAATCCAGATGAATTACCTCCGCAAAAGTTAAAGAATGCACTGAGAGAGGTTAAAGAGCATCTGGCTGAGAATCCTTTTATAACTCATAATCCCAGCCAGTCCTATTCTCTTTTCGGCAGTCATCCAGGTCTCACAGCTGGAGCCTTCTAACCCTGACCTACAGACTCAGCCAAGCATGGGCACTTGAAGGCAGAAAGCAAAATGTTCTCAAGTCAGGGACAAATTAAGGATCCCAGATCATGAGTTTGGAAGCTCCATATTTTTCGACCTTGTGTCCAACTCTGACTTTGAATCAAAGTTCAAGAATCTTGGTTTTGCACTGTTCTTTAATTAATAATTGCTGGTTTTGTCTTTACTGTGTAGGGCTCTGTTTTGGTTCCTGCTAGTTTTCCTAGCAGGATATTCAAGAGTCCTTTGTCAATTCATCCCTTTTCTCCATGAGACTGGGTTCTGTCTGAGAGGTGCACTGTACTGTTGTCCTCTCTGTATCCACTGCTGTAAACCCACAGGTTGATAGACAACCTTCTAAACTAGAGCTTAGTCCTTCTTCCCTTTGACACCAGGCTCCTCTAATCTTGCAGTTTGACCACTCTTGGCTCTACCCTCATTGGCTTATTTAATACCTGGGCCCTGATTATTTTCTGTGCAGCCCCTCTCTCTGCTGCCCGATTCCTCGTTCTGCCCTACAGGAATTCAGATGTGGGGTCTGGGATATAAAACCGGGACCACACTACCATGCCAAACAGTACATGATCGAACAATATATTGTGAGGAAAAGACTAGAATTTATCCCATTTAAGAAAGGTCAAAAGCAAATTCAGGAAGTTTAGAGATCAGAAGATCCATCGCAAACCATGAGGAGATGTGAAAGAGTGTTCAGGGAAAGCATTATGTTGCATTAGAAATGCTATAATAGTGGTGGGTGTTAAGGGGGCATGTATTGCACGGAGCACTGGTATGGTGCATAAACAATGAATTCTGGGACAGCAAAAAGAAAAAAAATCCCATTAAAAAAAAGAATTAGGGATGGAATTTTTAGAAAATCAAGTGTCTTAAATGATTCCAAGAATTTTTCAATCAAATACATTTGTTCTTGTAATGAGAGGAAAAAAAAAGAAATGCATAATGGTAAACAAATCATTACTGATTTATAAAAAGAAGTTTTAACTTGATAATCATGTGTTATTTTAATAAGCACAGTGCAAGAAGCAAGATAAAAGCAAGTTAAGAGACCTCCTCTTCATCCTCTAAAAGCTTAATGCCATTCCACCCAAAAGATTAATAAGTGATGACAATCATGTACACATTTACATGGCATTAAATAAATGGCTGAGAGCAATTCTGGTGTTGAAAACCGAGAATGATGGACAGAAATCACTGTCAGATGATGCAAGCTGAGGAATTGGATGCTGAAAAGACTGTTATTTGTTGGCAACTATTCATCTCTTGGCTGGATAAAAACCGAATATGTAACTTCGCAAGTGGCTAAATATTTGCAGTTGGTAACAGGGAGAGAGTAGCTTTTGTGCTTACAGTTTGTTAAGAGCAACATTTGAAAGTTGACATGCTCTATTTAATCTCTTTGGAATAAAAACTAGAAAAAAAGCATGGTCCCTCTTCAACGGTGTGCTTTACTGGGATTAGTGAGGAGGGATGGATTTGCTCACAAAGAATTAATAGCATCAATTAAAGAAAGAGCATATGAGACAGCACTGAATATTCAGAAGCAGAGTAGGAGAGGGAAAAACTAGATTCTGGAACTAAATCTGCCATTAACCCACTGTGTGGTGTTGAGCTACATCAGGTCTGAGTTTTGCCCTACCTGGAAAGAGGTAGTTGGTCACTGTGCTCCGTTAGAAACTTCCACCTCTGAGAGCTTGTTGTTGTGTAGTTCTGTGACATGTATATTGAATCCTGTTTAGTGATTTGTGCCCATCCTTGGGTTGCTACCTCCCCAACATTAGGACAAAATTGAAATATTAATGTTCTTATCTTCTCTCTTCTTGATGCTGCACCCATTTTCTCCATTATAGTGGCTACACTCCCACTCTGCCACCAGCACTTTGTATCTACTAAGGGAATAACTGACACCAAGGAACTGTGGGACAAATGAGTCACCTTTCCCATGTGCATTGATTTTTTCCAAAGAATATCAGAGGAAAGATGGTGCATAACACCAAGAATCAAGCAGTCAGTGCAAGGAATTCAGCTGTCAGAGACAGCTAGTTGGGAGATGTTTTTCTTTTTGAGAGGGAGGCTTTTGGAAGACCAGCCAACTACCACAATTCCTTTTGCTCCTGTCTCTTCTACCTTCATTCTCAGAGCCTGAACCCCAATGGCCTCCATTGATTTAGCAGTTACCAATATTTATGTAGTCATAATTATATAAACAACAACTCTTTTATATGTATATAATATTTGGAGAATGGGAGAAAGCAGAAGGCTGTGAAAGAGTTGCAGTTTCATCTACTGTGTAAAAAAAGTCAGTGATAAATTTCAAGAGTCATGATTAATTGCACAGAGATTTATTAAATACCTGTAAGTATCTGGCACCATTACAGGCCCAGGGGCTTCCAGTGAATGACACAGACTCCAATTCCTGCCCTTGTGAAACTTGCATATGGGTGTAGGAAAGAGATTTATCAAGAGAAATAAATAAAACATAAAAGGTATTAGGTAATGATAAAGACAGTACAGGAAATAAAAACATAAAGCATTGCCTCAGTAAGTGCTGGTTGTAATTTTAGCCAGAAAAGAAAGTCTTCATCGAGATAGTGAATTTTGAGTGAAACCCTCAAGGAATTAAGACAGTGAGTATTGCATATGGTGTGGGCAAGAGCATTAATTCCAGGCACAGAGAACAGTTAGTGCAAAAGTTCTTTGCTGGAGCATCCTGGTTGGTCATCAGCCTGCCTGGACTTTTGATGAACACAATGCCTGTTTCTGAGGAACAGCAAGGAAGCCACTGCACTATAGAAAGATGAGTAAAGGGAACATATAGGGATTGAGGTTAGAGAATTAAAGGGCCTCATGTGATTTAGAAATATTAAGGTAAATACCAAAAGGAACAGCTAAGAGCTGAATACAGTTGCATCTAAGGAAGAGAATAATTAAATGGGGAAGGGATAGCTATTTTTTTGTTATGAGCCTTTCAGCACTAGAATCAGATACTTAAACGTCTGATTGACAATTGAAATCATATTTCCAATGTGTACAATTGCATGCAAACCACAGTGTGGCAGAAAATGAGCTACAAATTGTCCCTAAACCTGGGACTTTGGGGAATTCTTCTCAGAGCATATAGAACTTTCACTAGGCCTGAAGGATGGATATCATCTGGATAGACAGAAAGGAAATTAAGAATGTTGCTGTGAGACTTCAAAGGACTAGGGAGGTCATATAGCCCAGCTCCCTCATCTACCTGGATATAAAGACAAGGGGATTTAGAAGGGAATTTAAAAAATTGCAAGGTCTCCCAGCAGGTTACTGGCACAGCTGGGCCAGCAATCTCTGTCCTCTCTTTCTTCCCAGGAGAGTCTCTGTTTCATTCTCCACAAAGGCTTTTTTTCAAACCTCTATTCTCCTCAGATCTATAACCTCATTTGCTTCCCTCACCCTCTGCAGCTGATCTAGTCCCTTATTTCACAGAAAACATAGGCATCAAACAGAAATTACCTCCTCTTCTGCTCATCAACCCTATGTTCCCTCTGTTTCTTTCCTCTTCCCATACTTTTACAATGGAAGATGTGTCTTTTCCACATGGTTATATGTTCTGATTCCATTTTTTTGTGGGGATTTTGGGAAATTACCTTTTTGGGTGCTATTTCTCAGTTTCCTGTATGGATCACTCTGTATTACATTTCTGATTGCTCATCATTTGGCGGCTATACCTGGGCATCGTCTTCTGTCTTCTTCTTATTCCCCATGGTTAAGTTTACCCATAAACACAGCTTTATCATTTCATGTTGATAATTCCTAAGTCCATTGTTCCAGCTCTTTTTGTTACCTTCAGACTTGTGTGGCCCTTTGCCTACCAGACATCTGTACTTGGATGAGCCACATGGGTCTAATTAAATTATCATCAATTCTCTTCCAAACCTGCTTCTCCTTCCTTGTTGCCTCTTACAGTGAATAATGCTCTATCTATCTAATGGCTGAGACACTGATTGGCAATCATCTTCGATTTCTTCCCCACCATTCCGTCTATTCAACCAACATGCCTAGTCTGTGCCACTTCCCAAACATCTCTCACTGCCACCACCAATACTCCCATTGCCATTAAACTAATTCAGACTAGCACCTTGTCTCACCAGCATCACAGTTGCACCACCTTCCCAATCTCTCATCCTGTTTTTTTGACATGTCTTTATCAGTCAAGGAGAGATCAGGGAAATGGAAGTCACAGTCTTTATGCCAGGTATAAAAGGTTTAATGTAGGAAATGGTGCTCCATAATGTTGGAAGAACTGGGAGAGCAAAGGATAGAGAAGGTGACATTGAAGATCATGGAAGCTGACACCTAAAGACTCAGCCCAAAGCTGGTACATTAGTAGATCACCAGGAAGCTATTGTGAATGTCACATTTTCCCTTTGGTCTTACTGCAACTGCTTCAAGAGAACAATGGCTCTGCATTCTCTTCTGCCATCAAAAATTTTGTACTACTGCCTCTCATTAATGTACTGTAATGTGAAACAGTAACTAGAAGAGATCTCTGAGAAATGTAGTGATGTTGAAGAAAATTTAGAAGGTGTTGTGGTAATACTGAGTTATCAAGAGATAATCTGTCTTACCTTTCAATTCTGTCCTCTAAAATGTAGTCAGATATTTTTATAAGAATATGTGATCATATCACTCTCTTACCTAAAATTCTTGTGTAGTTTCTCATTCATTTTAGGATAAAAAAGGGAATGCCTTAATATTGCTCACAAGGATCTTACATGATCTTTCTCCAGCTTACTTTTCTAACTCATTTCTGTATCTCAGCTACATTTAAAGCCTCACAATTTTGTTTTAGTTGACATTTAAATGGGGGATCTTAAGTGAGAAGTTATTATGTTACTGTGTAGAGGAGATCAGGGTTGGTCAGAGAGAGACAGGGTTTTGAATAACCTTTCAAACTAAACAAAGAAATTTGGTTTTGATGTGGTAGGAAATAGGTTCTTGAATAAAGGGACAACTTTAATTAGAAGAATGCCTTAAGAAATTTTGTCTCGGGATGCTATAGAATAAGGGTAGGAATTGAGACATGCATGTAAGTAGGACTTTAATACAGTAATAAAGATGCAGAGTAGGAGGAGAGATAGTGGTGGTAATCAAGGGAATGGAGGGTAAATAAAAAACTGCCTCATAAACCTTTCAGTAGTGGAAATAATGGTCCTTGGTAGTAGAATAAACAGGAAAGAATAGTTTTTTCCTCTGTGCAGGGATTTTAAAGGACTGATTTTGATAAGTCTGGATTGGGGAGGAAAAATGATAGTTACACTAGGTTTGAGGAGATGCTGGCAACAGATTCAGTTTTCAGCCCAATAATGCCCAAAAGTTAGCAGCTAATTAGGCTAAAATTATTCAGTTGGTCTGAATTATCCATATAATTGTACCATTTCACACCCTCTCTTAGCCACAGTTAAAACAGCCTCAGACCTGAAAATGCCTTATTTTACTCTGTGCCAATTCCAAAGCGTCTTGTTAAGCAGAAAACATTCCCTAGGGCAGCAGAGTTTAAGTTTGGTGCTTTCTCTCTTCTTTTATGGAATGGGCACTCATGACTACTGGTGCTGTCAAAAGCTAAAGAGAAAGTTACCTGGATTTGTGTGAAAGGGCTTCTTTTTTTGAACTCTCTTTTCTTTTAGAGAGAATCCACAATATCATTTTAAAGAAAATCAACAATTAAAAATAGAAATTCAAGCTTAGGAAAATGGAGTTTCTGTTATATTCGACAGAGAAGTTATTTTTTTCTTTTATTTATTTATTTGAAATTTTATTTTTTCAGTGTTCCAAGATTCATTGTTTATGCACCACACCCAGTGCTCCATGCAATCCATGCCCTCCATGATACCCACCACCCGGCTCACCCAATCCCCCCCCCCCCTCCCCTCCAAAATCCTCAGTTTGTTTCTCAGAGTCCACAGTCTCTCATGGTTTATCTCCCCCTCCGATTTCCCCCAACTGACTTCCCTCTCCATCTCCTAATGTCCTCTGTGTCATTCCTTATGCTCCACAAGTAAGTGAAACCATATGATAATTGAGTCTCTCTGCTTGACTTATTTCACTCAGCGTAATAATCTCCTCCAGTCCCATCCATGTTGATACAAAAGTTGAGTATTCATCATTTCTGATGATGGCATTTTTAAGTAGGTGATAATTATGGGGCACCTGGGTGGCCCAGTTGGTTAAGCATCAGTCTTGGGCTCAGGTCATGATCTCAGGGTGCTGGGATCAGGCCCTGTATTGGGGGGGAATCCCTGCTCAGCAGGAAGTCTGCTTTTCCCTCTCCCTCTGCCCCTGCTTTTGTGCTCTCTTGTATTCTGTCTCAAATGAATAAATAAAAATATTTTTTAAAAGTAGGTGGTAATTAAATTTATAGCAACATTAAGGAGGAATGTTCTGAAGGGATAAAATTCTCTGTCTTCATGAGATTGGATTAGTTTTATATTAAAACTAATGGAATCATCCTTTGCACTAAGGATTTTGCATCATTATCATTTAGCACTTCAAAGGGATATACATTATTTTCTTGCCCAAATCACCCTCAGTGTCATACACTCTATGAAGTGTAAGGAAATATTAATGCCTGCTTTGCTCAGAGAATAAGCCTCCATCGAAACTTCCTCAGGAAGTTAGAGGAGGGGAAGGAGGGAAGGAGTTAATTCTTACAAATTGTTTCTGTGTGGTCTCTTGGACTCACTAAAAGGTGGTAAAGCCTGGGCATGTTTGGGCTACCAGTGAGTGACTAGTGAGCCGGGCTTCTCTAACTCGTAAAGCAGTCTTCACTCTCTCTCTATGGCTTGGAAGGGAGCCAGAGAAGATGCCCTTGTATCACTGTAGTTATATTTTAAGTGAGATGTTTGCTCTAATTTATATAATCAGCTTAGGAGGACATTCATAACCCATCAAGATACCTTTCTTCTTTCTGGATGACGCTGAGGCTGCTAGTGATTAAAAATACCAAAAATCACTCACATTACTTGTAAAGGAGAGGTTAATATTATTAAATATGTTAGGTAAAATTATATCCTCTTATTTTATTATTTTTATTATTTTAACCCCCTATTAAGTTGCTATATGATCCATTTGCATGATTTTTAATCATACTGGGCTTTGGGTTGCCATATCATCTACATTCCCTATAGAAAAGTGACTTGGAACTTGAAGCTATGTGATATATTAAGTAGTATAAATCCAAAGGTCCATGCTATGTCTTTATAGAATATAGATGATGAATTCCCCTTATAAGCAGTGGTGGAGTTGAGATTGTTGATGCAGGGCTTGCCAATTCCAGCAGTAAACATGTTGGCCTTGGCAGAAATGTGTGTATTTTTTTTAATTGTGCATGTGCCTCAAACACAGCTGAAGTTTTACCAAATTCCTAAGCCTGTTCTTATTACAAACATAGCATTTAAAAAATATTTTATTCATTTATTTTAAGAGAGAGAGTGAGAGACAGCATAAGCTAAGGTGGTACAAAGGGAGAGGGACAAGCAGACTGCATTGAGCATGCAGCCTGACCCAGAGTTCGATCTCACGACCCTGAGATCACAACCTGAATGGAAATCAAGAACCAGATGCTTAACGGATTGAGCCACCCAGGTGCTGTGAGAGAGAGATTAAGGAGACTCCACACACAACATGGATCATGAGGCGGGGCTCTATCTCATGACCCTGAGATCATGACCTGAGTCAGAATCAAGAGTTGGATGCTCAACCAACAGAGCCACCAAGGCACTGCAACATAGCATTCTTTGGAAGAAAGAAAAATACACTCTCTTTAGTCAGTAGAGTAACTGTAGAATTATTTATTACAATTCAACTCTAAATTACCAAACAGTGTGATTGATTGAAAGTCACTTTTGAAAATAAATGCTTTAAAACACCAAGCTATTCCAATGTAATGACCATCACCTTATAATTTCAGTATACACTATTTTATGAAATTGTTATATATTTCTTCCAATATTTAGTACAGAACCTAACATGGTTAGTAAGCAACAGGGATGAGGTACACTAGAAGCCAGCATGGCCAGAGAGGAATGTGCTGGGACAAGTCATCTAAAGACCTGGATTCAAGTTCTAGCTCAGCCACTCCACAGCATATAACAGATACTCACTGGGGACCTACCTATGTCTGCTTGCCCTTACCACCCAGTACCAGCATCTACCAGCATCTGCACACCTGTGAGACCATTCTCATGCTGCTCACCTACCTCACTGCCATACAGCAGCCTGGAAGTACTGAGGTATTATTGCCTCTGGGGGCAGCCCTCAAACAATGAGCATATAAAAACTCCAGCTCCCTAAGCTGGGCAACTGAGATATATGGCCTATACTGCCTTCCAGAATTTCCCTGCCAAGTTAAATTCCAGTCTTCCACAGGGTCCACTGCCTTGATAATACACCCTATATGGGCTTTCCACCCTTTTGTATCTCATTTCCCCTTGATTTACCTTTGCTTCTGAAGGAACCCAAAATAAAATAACACATAGTCATTGCCCTTTCACAAGGTCAGCCAACCATTCAGTATCTCATGTAATAAATTGTAGAATCTAACAAAGCATCCTTTCAGCTATAAAATTCTATGATTTGGGGGTGCCTGGGTGGCATCTGACTCTTGGTTTTGGCTCAGGTCATGATCTCAGGGTTTTGAGACTGAGACCCACCTCAGGCTCCACACTGGGCATGGAGCCTGCTTAAGATTCCCTCTCCCCCTCTCCCCCCATCACCCTTAGATGCATATACTCCCTCTCTCTTAAAAAACATTCTTTGATTTTAGTTTTATCCCCAGCTTTTCATCTGAGCTTGGAAAGAGGTTTCTGAAATTTATAACTGCCAATAGTTAGCACTCTGTGTGTGTGTGTGTGTTTAACACCTTTCTAAACTATAGGGGAAAGTTTCCATCTAGATAATGGAAATACTTAAAGGTGCTAGTAATGGGAAGTCACATATTACATTCTTTCCCAGCATATAGTTCCAGTTTTGAGTTTCTTTGTTGTTTGATAGCAAAATAAAACCTTAAAGGGAACAATTCATTATTCTAGATATACTTTGAAAATCCCTGAAAAAACTCTTCTCAGAAAACATGACAAATATGCCCTATATGACTACTCATACACAGACACTATGTATACTTTGCTTTCTTATCCTTTAATTAACGTCATTCTTGCAATAGGCTTGTGAGGTAGAAAGGGCAAGTGTGTGTAGCTCCAGTGCCCAAATGAGAAAACTGAAGTCTAAAGATGTTAAGTGATCATTTGGAAATGTTAGCCTTTGTGTTTGGGACCTCTGCATTTTCTGCCACATTCCTTTTTTTCTGGTTACTCTTCAGTGGATTGTCTCTTCAGGATTTCCATTGCCTGGACTGTGGCAATAAGAGTATTGAAAATCTATGTTGTGGGAAGGGTCATCTCCCCCTTGGGAAGTGAGCTGGCAATGATGCCCCATTACAAATTCCTTGGGCGCTTCCTGGATCATTATATTAAATGTTTTCTTATGTGCAGTATCGCATAGCATTACTTCTTAAGTATATTATGCCTAACATTGGACAACATACTCAGAGAAGAACATAATAAATGGAGAGATTTCAGGCATGCAAAGAAGAATCACATTTACCTCCCTTATCTCTCCTGCCTACTTGTGGATTTCTGAAACTGTTCATCCCTTGAGCTTAATAGTTTGATACCTGCTATAATAAAAATATCTTTGGTGTATGTCACAGTGGAGGTTATTTCCAGTCATTTTTGCTCTGAATGATTTTAGGTACTTTTCTAAAAACAGATCTGATAGAGGAAAGGGAAGCATCCGCAGATTGATCATCTTAAATGAGAAAACAGGTAGAGGACCGATAGGGACAGTGATGGAGACAGAAGAGATTGTGGAAGAGCATCAAAACCTAGCTGACTTCATTGTTTGCCTGAGACCTGGACAAAGAGTCACAGAATAAATTTACTGGCCATGTTGTCATGGGCATGCCACTAACTTTTCTTAATCAAAGTTTTCCTAGTGACAAATAATAGGTTAGGACTATATATTCTCCAAGTTCTTTTCAGTTCTAGGATCACATTATTCATTGATTCCATTTATTATATACACCCATGGATATGATAACAGAGGTAAATGATAAAATCCAGTCAGTTTCTGTATTCTTGAATATTAGCTAGGAAACAAAAAAATGGTAATGAGATTTTGTGTTTGAGCACATAATCCACGAAAGTCTTCACAGTGAGAAATGAGAAAAGGCAAACGAGGGAGCTAGTAGTTTGCATTATTCATGAGCAGCCTTATGCCCATGCTTATAAAGGACCCATACCGATTTGGCAAGGTGCAGAAAACTGAAAGCCTATGTCCATTGTGCTGTGCCTGACTTCTTCTCTGCCTCTAATGTAGAGGCAGCCAAAGCGCTATATGAGCCACTGACCAGAAGGAAACAGGATAGGGCTCTTTCAGCACCTAGCACTCACTCTTCATTGACCCTTTCTCAGTGTTCCGGGCTCTATGATTCCATAGAGCCTGAAACAGGGATTCGGGTGCTAACAGTTTATTTGAAAGGTTCTGGGAGTGTTGGTGGGGAAGTAAGGACATGGTATAAGAAAAGGAGGGTAGCCGGTAGAAGGTGCACCTAAATCCAGCTACCATTGTGGATGACTGGAGCTTCATCCTGCAGAGAAACTCTCAGAAACTATATAATGCATGTGCCTCAGATTTATCCCACCTAGAGGTCAAGGGAGCTGGGATATTTTTGCTACAACTCCATCAGTCACTAGCCAGAGGCACTCCCGTAAGATGTCAATTCCCCAGCACTTCTGGCCTGCATGTGGGCTGGCAGTCAACCCTGACGGCCAGAGAAAGCAAAAAAGCCCACATTAGATGTTAAGCCACCCCAACCCTGAAGGGGTACAGATGAGGGAATGCGGACAGGATAGCAACATCACTACGCAGGAATCATTTCCTTAAATCCTTGCAGCGACCCTATGTGATGAACATTTCTATTTTTTTTTAATTTTATTTATTTATTTGAAAGACAGAGAGTACAAGTAGGCAGAGAGACAGGCAGAGAGAGAGGGGAAGCAGGCTCCCCACTGAGCAGAGAGCCCAATGTGGGGCTTGATCCCAGGACCCTGGGATCATGACCCAAGCCAAAGGCAGAGGCTTTTAACCCACTGAGCCACCCAGGCACCCCATTTCTATCTTTATTATACAATGAGAAGACAGAAGAACTGAGCCTGTAAGGGTCTTATAAAGGGAAGAGCTGGGATTGAAATCAAGTGTCCATGACAAAATAGACCATATTGTTAAAGACTGCACTTCTGCATGGGGGAAGGGGGTTTGTTGTCTTTGGCAAGACTCATCCTAAATGCCTCTCCTCCTATGAAGTATTCCCTGGTTCTGTTATCATTTTGTCGATATTTTGCTACAGACTTATCTTTATAGCTCTACAAGAATAGTTCTCATACCTCACTGTAATTGTTTCTATTCACCCTTCTTGGACTAACTGAGAGTTTCTTGGGTTGTAGAGAATATAGTTCTTTTCATCTTTGTGTGTACACCCCCCCCAAGAAAGAACTGACATATAGAATACCCTCACTTAATGTCAGTAAAAGGCTAATGCCTGGGTTTTTTGGTAGAGACTTAAATTTACAATGATTTGCCCATTCAAGGCAGCCAGTATTGATAGACTTCCTACTATGTGCCAAAAAAGAAATAGATCCAGAAATGAAAGTAGGAAAATAAGCACCACTCAAAGGCACGATTATATGTGGAAGCTTGTTTTTCTCTTTTCTAATAATTCTACCCAGTCAACCCAAGTTTGATTAAATTCTTGTAACTCTTGTAGATGTTGAGAAAAAGCCATCTTTCTTTTTAATCTCATTTTACTCATGTGTGATAAACAGCAAGAAACATGTAAATGATGGAGTCTGTTTAATTTGTTTTATACAAGCTGGGACTGTGTCTGAATCCCTGCTTCGAAGATCCTACACTTTGTAACACTATTTCTGGTGTCAAAATGAACCTCTTTCAGGGGAAGATTTTGTACACCAAGATCTTATTTACAGTTTGTGGCCCATGTTTCTTTCAGCAGCTGATATAGCTCACCGGGTATAGGCCAGGTGGGCAGTAATTTTCTAAGTATTTCTACTGCACAGCAAGAAGCAGTTAATTTCCAGGCACATATTGCTTTAATTTCAGTTGGTCCAATCATTTTTCAGTACAATGTAGGGTCCTCTTGCCAGGGGCTGTAATTTTATAAGAGCAGAACTCTTGAAAATGTGTGGGAGAGATTAGTGGGTGTGCCTGAAATGCTTTCTTTCTCACTTTGTGCTGTGCAAAGCCTCAAGCGGAAACTTTAGGAGGTGGTTTCATTTGGAGACATTGATTGATTTTGGATGAACTCTGGAGAAAAACTCAGATTTTCCTTGGAGTTGAGTCATTTGAATTGGGAAGGGGTCTCATGTGCTCGAGATGAAGTGGAGAAGAGTATGCATGCCCCATGTGGAAGCACTTTTTTCTTGTGCTTCCTTTGTATTTTGTGAAGGAGTATTGATTTTCATTTGATTGGGGTTAAAAATGAAAAGAGCAAGTTTATTCCATGCTTGTCAGAACCTCTAAGAGACCAGGGGAGAAGCAGGAAATCAGTCAGCGATGGTCCTGGGAAAACAAAAAAGCCAAATGCATGTACAGAGGACACACTGCTCAGCGCTGGCCCAGAAGCCTAAGGTCTTTACGTAGCTGGTTGCCCAGGCTCAGTGTGGCATGCCAGCAAAAGGCCAGAGTGTAGTGACACCCGCTGAAATATAAGTGGGTTGTCAGAATTGGATTATAGAAGAGGGCACGTCCCGAATGCAGAATGACCCAGAGTCCAGGCCATCTAGTGGGAAACACATATCTCGTTTGTCCTGTAACTTTTTGGCAGGGAGATTGCCAGGGAGATCAGGGAAAGGGACCCTGAAACAAATTTCCACATCACAAATTGCATTTAGCAAATGTGTCACAGACTATGGGATAGTCCACTGTTTTTCACTGCTTCAGACTTACAGTCAGACCCATTAGTGGCTCATGAAAATCAAGTCTGTAGATAGCAACTGGATTTTTAATGACACAAAATAAAAAAGAATAGAATGGAGCAAAAGAAAATAAAGTACAGCAAAATGCGTCTCATTCAGTAAGGGTATTATTTTACCAAATTTTGTCCAGTTAATATGTGTGTGTATTTATATATATACATATGTATGAATATGTGTTTATATATCCATTAATATATAGATGTAGATGTATATTTTTACATAATGAGATGGGTGAGTGGACTAAGACATAATATAAATGCATTTTTCTTATTATAAATTATCATCACAATAGCTTGAAAGCCATTGTACTAGCTCCTAATAGATATAAATGAATATAACCCGCATATAATCCCTCACCTTCAGAATCTTATAGTCTAATTAGAAATAAGATACATGTGTAGTTCTTATGACAATTACAGACACAGAGTTATTGCTATCATCTTACAGGAGAAGAAATAAATTGACCAAAACAAGGCAACCCAGCCTAAGTAGATAGGGTCCATATTCATAGTCTGGTGTGATGACTGACACCACAACTCCCTCTCTATTCTAGCACCTTTCTGTAAACACATACAAATGGGTACTGTGAAAGGGAGAAACTTGGATATTATTGAAGAATGGAGAGGTTGCTAATTTCTATCAAAGGAGGAAGAAGAAAGTTTTGTGGAGGAGGTAGAATTTGATTTTAACTTGGAGTTAGGAGGAGAGGAAAAGAGGTAGGAATGAATTCTCAACAGTAGATAGAGTATGAGCCAAGTCTTAAAGTAGAGAATGAGCATGGAGTACTTAGAGTCCAGGAAAGGAGAGTGAGTTGGATGGAGGAGAAGGTATGTGATGATGATATGAAGATACCTTCAGATCCTTACTCAGACTTAACCTTTCTTGATGAGACCTTCCTGGATCATCTGTCTCAGGTTATAATGCTCCCAAGCCAGTGATCTTTCCTATTCCTTACTGTTGCTTTCTCTCCTTAGCACACATCATTTATCAACGTACTACACATTTTACTTTCTCACTACTGTATCTATAGTAGGTACGACAACACTTGACATGTGTAAGTCTACAACAAATATTCATTGAATGAATAACATCCAGGCAATCCAATTCCGAAGACAGCACTTTTTTTTTTTAAAGATTTTATTTATTTATTTGTCAGAGAGAGAGGGAGAGAGAGCGAACGAGCACAGGCAGACAGAGTGGCAGGCAGAGGCAGAGGGAGAAGCAGGCTCCCCGCCGAGCAAGGAGCCCGATGTGGGACTCGATCCCAGGACGCTGGGATCATGACCTGAACTGAAGGCAGTGGCTTAACCCGCTGAGCCACCCAGGCATCCCAGAAGACAGCACTTAAACATTTTGTTGAACTGCCTCTCAGAAGTTCAGGAATGTTTCTTAAACAGGTAGGTTTTGAATACATTCACCCAATATTAATTTTTTGTGAAGTCTAACTAGGGTTCAGTTATTTCTAGATAATTTCAAATATTTAGTACAGAAAATAAATCTTCTATGATATGGTGTATTTTTTGTTTGGTAGTTTAATTTCCACTTCAGAGTTGTTAATAAGTGTACCATTATCTGGTTTATCTTACCATCTCTGCAAATTTCTCATGACATTTTTTTCTCTATATGCAGTGACTGTACTTCTATAAAGTATATATATACTAGGTAAGACAGTCATATCATGTTTCAGTTAGAACATACAATTCACTTTCTATGTCATGATTTATTGTCTTTTTCAGAGTGCTCTATACAGTTTCATAGTATTAACTCATATCATTGTTAGCATCCTTTCGCAACTGAAGAAATAGACTGGTTAAAGTGAATTTGGACTTTGTGCCATAGTTTTCGTATGAAAGTACTTGCAGATGTAGGAAAATAGTCTACTCAATTTCCTTCTTTAAAAAAATCTATCCTAAAATTTCTATCTAAAATTTCAAAATACCTTCTCATTAAATTCCTGGAGTTCCATAATATGTGTTAGAAACTACTCCTTTACTGTTATTCCATATACTAAGATTTTCTTTAACCTACTGGTACCCTGCCCAAATTAAACATCTTACAGTAGTATTGGAAGGCTGTCTGTATTTAGTACATCTTAAAATGTGTAAAAAAGGGAAGAGTCTACAGTTGTCATTAAACCTGCCCTCCATTTCCCATATGGCAACATAGAATGTGAATAATATTAATCTGTGTACTCCTTAGTATTTGGTACTCATATGTGTCTTTTTCTAAGATGTTTAAGTTTTATTTGATGAACATGTTCAATAAAGATGAGCCCAGAGCAAATTTATTAATCTAAGCCCTTATACTTAGAAGCAACAAACTTTTTAAAACACTTAATCAATCTGTTAGTAAAATAGTTTAAATACTTCCTTCTCAGTTCTTTTCTAGTTAAAATGGTTGATTTAATTGTATTTGATCATTCCGACTTTCTTGATAAATTTTGAAAAGACTCGTGTTCTGGCTTAGGTTAAAGCAGTGTTCCCCAAAGTGCATTTCACAGAATACTAATCCTACAAGTGTTAATTGGTGATGCTCAGGAGAAGAAAAACTGTTTCTGTGGCCAAATGAATTCTAGAAGTGCTCAATTAGACCAAAGAAGAGAGTTTAACAAGTTTTTTTTTAATTGTGGGACTTCTTAGAATCTTTTTCATACTAGGAATTATGAAACCCAAGAGGTTAAAAATACTTTTCATTTTAAACTGCTTTTGCCATGTAAAATATTTTTTGTCAACTAACCTAGCTATCATAGTGTTCCATGGAACACACTATGTGAAACATTGGGTTGAAGCCCCAGCAAGAGTAGGATTTTTTTTTAAAGATTTTATTTATCTATTTGACAGAAATAGAGATCACAAGTAGGCAGAGGCAGGCAGAGAAAGAGAGGAGGAAGCAGGCCCCCTGCTGAGCAGAGAGCCCGATGTGGGGCTCGATCCCAGGACCCTGGGATCATGACCTGAGCTGAAGGCAGAGGCTTAACCCACTGAGCCACCCGGGTGCCCCAAGAGTAGGATTTTTAAAAACAAGAAGACTATCTGCATAGAGCTTAAAGTGCTTGCTGTTCAAAGGCATTGAAATTTCTGTTGTGTGTATCACTGATAACATTCTCAACTGGCAGTTTTAAATATTTGACTGCCTGTGGGAGGGAAGGATGACCTAGCCATGATAAAATGAGAATGAGCAATTACAAAGTATTTTTCCATTCTTATTACTCTTTAAAAATATGTCTGTGAATTTTTGTCTCTGTGAGATAAAGCCTGTTAATTCTGATGAGGCAGATCTCAAAGGTGATATATTCTCAATATCTTCAAATAGGAAATACCCAATCTAATTCTTAAGTTTAGTTTCCACGGTGACCATATGCCATGTTACGCTCAGTGCAATCCAGATTTGCACCTGTTATTTCTGTGTAATTATTAGTCACACCCCCTTTTAGTCCCAAGAATGGTCCCATTTTGTATAATTAATTACATGGTCACCATCCCAATTACCTGTGTGTGGCTGATTATATTTTCCAAAAGGGTTGCAGCAGGTATTTCCTTTCCACTGCCAGTCTCTCATGAAGAGGTATAGCCTAATTGAATTTCTCTTCTTTGGAATCTGGGAGGGCCTGTGACACACTTGTAACCAATAAGATACAACACAGTGATGCTCCCTTCCTTCCCAGCTGAAGCCATAAGTTCTCCTGCAGCCTCCTTCAATGGAAAACCTACCCTGGTGCCCTTAGTCACCGTGGGAGCTGTCTGATTGCCCTGAAGCTGCCATACTGTAAGGAAGCCCAAGCTAATGCATGGGGAGAGGCCCTGAGATGCTTCTTTGTGGAAGGGGAGGTGCCCAGCCAGCCCCCAGGTGGTCCAGCTCTAGTCATCATGGGGTTGCAACTGCATGAGAGATCCTGAGCCACAGCTATCTGGCCACAAACTCAGGAATCCTGATCGACAGAAATCATGAAAGAGAACACAATGGTGCTCTTCTTAAGCTACTGAGTTTTGGGGTGATTTGTTACCTAACAAAAGACAAATGGAGCCTGTGGAGTTTAGGTCAGACCCAGCAAAGTTGGAGTGCTAAGGGTCCACCTGCCTTCTTTTGAAAGTGAAACTGGACCACAGATAGAGAATTAATTGTCTAAAATCCAAGTCTAATCTTGAGACTACAAATAATAATACATCTAAGTACCCCCATCTATCTAAATATAAACCAGTAAGATAACATAATTTGGAAAAAAAAAAGTACCAACAGATAAATTTATTGCATTTTTTCACCTCAAATTTTACCTCCTATGTGTTTTATTAAATGTGTATAGAGAAAAGTATATCAAACATATATTTTTAGCTTAACAACCGATAACAAAATGAATATTTCTGCAAAACTTGAATGTAAGTAAAACATTTGAAGACCCCCCTCCCACAGTTTCTCTTTCTGAATTCCCTCCTTTCCCTCTTTCCCAAAGGTAACCACTATGCCAAAATTTGAATTTTCTATTTTTTCCACTTTTTAAAAAAAGATTTTATTTATTTATGTGACAGAGATCACAAGTAGGCAGAGAGGCAGGCAGAGATAGAGGAAGGGAAGCAGGCTCCCTGCTGAGCACAGAGCCTGATGTAGGGCTCGATCCCAGGACCCCGGGATCATGACCTGAGCTGCAGGCAGAGGCTTTAACCCAGTGAGCCACCCAGGTGCCCCTATTTTTTTCCACTTTTTTACTGAAAAAAATTGACATGTAACACTATATAAATTTAAGGCATACAGTGTTACTTTGCTACACTTGTATATTGTCGTATGATTGCTCATATCGTGATATTTATCACATAATTCTAGTACAATATTGTTGCCTCTATTTCTTTTATTGTGCATTAGATCTCTAGGGCTTATTTACTGCTCATTATAAGCCTGTAGCTTTAGGCACTGCCACTCTTATCTCCCCCACTCCCATCCCCTAGCAATCACCATTTTGCTCTCTGTTTTTAAGAGGTTTATCTTTTTTAGATTCCACATATGAGTGGTGTCATACAGTACTTGTCTTTATCTTTCTGACTTCTCTTGCTTAACCTAATATGCTCAAGGTCCATCTGTGTCACAAATGGGAAGGTGTCATCCTTTCTCATGGCCAAATAATATTCCACCATACATATGTGCCGCATCTTCTTTATCCATTCATCTGCTGATAGACATTTGGGTTGTTTCTGTGTCTTGGGTATTGTAAGTAATGCTGCATGAAACATAGGACAGCATATATGTTGTCGAAAACCTCTTTTGATTTTCTTTTGGTTATATACCCAGGAGTACAAATGCTGGATCATATGCTAGATCTATTTTTAATTTTTTGAGGAACCTCAAAACTTTTCTCCATAGTGGTTGAACCAATTTAGATTCATACCAACAGTGTGTAAGGGTTCCCTTTTCACCACATTCTTACCAGTACCTGTTGTCTCTTGCTTCCTTGATGATAACCATTCTCACAGATATGAGGTGATAGCTCATTGTGGTTTGATTTGCATTTTCCTGATGATGAGTGGTGTTGAACATCCTTTCACATGTCTTTTGGCCATTTTGATGTCCTCTTTGGGGAAGTATCTATTTAGTTCTTCTCATTTGTATGTTGGAGTGTTTTGTGGTTGTTGTTACCAAGTTGTGTTGTTTATATGTTTTGGATATTATTCTCTTATGCAGTATATGATATGCAAAAATTCTCTCCCATTCTGTAGATTGCACAGTTCTTGTGCAGAAGCCTCTGAGTTTGGTTTACTCTTGTTTGTGGATTTTTTTTTCTTTTGTTTTTGCGCTTATGGCATTATACCTCCAAAATTGTTGCCCAGACCATTGTCAGTGAGCCTCATCCCTGTGGTTTCTTCTAGGAACTTTATGGCATTAGGTCTTATGTTTAAGTCTTTTATCCATTTTGAGTCAATTTTTGTGAGTGAGGTGACTTAGGGGTCCAATTTCCTTGTTTCCCATGTGTTTCTCCAATTTTCTCAGGGCCACTTGTTGAAGAGACTATTCTTTCTCCATTTGGTATTCCTGGCTACTTTGCCAAATATTAGTTGACTGTATACACTGGAGTTTAATTCAGGGCTAACTGTTCTGTTCCATTTGGTTGACATGTCTATTTTTGTGCCATTATTATATTGTTATTAATATGGTTTTGTGGTATAATCTGATATTGACAGCATGATACTTTTGGCTTTGTTATTTTTTCTCAGGATTCCTTTGGCTTTCTGGAGTCTTTCATGTTTCCACACAAATGTGAAGATTGCTTCTTCTATTTCTGTGAAGAATACCTTTTGTATTTTGATGGAGATTGTGTTAAATCTGTAGATGGATTTGGGTAGTATGACCATTATAACAATATTAATTCTGATCCATGAACATGGTGGAGGGTCTCACCATTCATTTGCATCACTTTTGATTTTTTTTTTGGCAGAGATGTATAGTTTTCATTGTGCAGATGTTTTATTCTCTTGGTTAAATTTATTTCTAAATATTTTATTGTGTTTGATACTATTGTGAATGTGATGATTTTCTTTATTTTTTAGATACTTCATCAGTGTAAAGGAATGCAATTGATTTTTATATATTGATTTTGTATCTTGCCACTTTCCTAAAATTGTTGATTAATTCCAACAGTTTCTTAACTGATTTGGGGAGATCTTCTGTATATAGGATTATATCATCATCATGTGACAGCAGTTTTACTTTTTCCTTTCTAATTCAAATGTCTTTTTTTTTTATGTCTTGCCTACTTGCTCTAGCTAGGACTTCCAGTACTATATTCAATGGAAATGGTGAGAGTGGACACCTTTGCCTTGTTTCTTTTGAAAAAACTTTTTATTGATGTTCAATTTAATTAATATATAATTAATATTAATTAATTAAAAATTATGTTAGTAAAATAATATAATCATATTATTATAATATATACTATATATTATAAATAATATAATATTAAAAATATAAAATAATTATATATTAATATAATTAATTTCAGGGGTAGAATTTAGTGATTCCTCAGTTGCATTTGACACCCAAGGCTCATTACATCTAGTGCCCTCCTTAATACCCATAACCAAATTTCTCCATCCCCCCAGCCCCCTCCCCTCCAGCAATCCTCAGTTTGTTTCCGAAGTTGAGTCCCTTGTTTGCCTCCCTCTCTGTTTTTATCTTATTTTATTTTTCCTTCCCTTCCCTATGTTCATCTGTTTTGTTTCTTAAATTCCATATATGAGTGAGATCATATGATGTTTGTCTTTCTCTGACTGACCTATTTTGCTTAGCATAATACCCTCTAGTTCCATCCACGTATTTGCCAATGGCAAGATTTCATTGTTTTGATGGCTGAGTAATATTCCATTATGTGTATATATGTGTGTGTATGTGTGTATAAACTTTCCTTTCAGAATTGCTTTTGCTGCATTCTGTAATATTTGATATGTTGTGTTTTCATTTTCATTTGCTTTGAGATAATTTTTTATTTCCCTTTTGATTTCTTCTTTGACCTAGTGGTGGTTTTGAAGTATGTTGCTTAGTTTCCACCTATGTGTAGATCCTTCTCCCTTTCCTCCTATTGTTGATTTCTAGCTTTATGCCATTGTGGTCAGAAAAGATAGTTGGTATGATTTCACTTTTCTTAAATTTGCTAAGATTCGTTTTGTGGCCTATCATATAATCTATCCTGGAGAACGCTCCAGGTACATTTGAGAAGAATGTGTATTCTGCTACCATTGGGTAGAATGTTTTGTATATGTCTTTTAAGTCCATTTGTCCTAAATTGTGGGTCAGTTCCAAAGTTTCCTTGTTGGATTTTCTGTCTGGACGATCTATTCATTGCTGATAATGGGGTATTGAAATCCTCTACAAATACTGTAATGTTGTCTATTTCTTCTTTAAGATCTATTATTAGTTGCTTATATTTCAGTGCTCAGGTGTTGGAAGCATATATATTCATAATTGTTCAAGCATTTTGATGTATTGACCTCTAAATATAGAATGACTTTTTTGGTCTTTTATTACCCTTTTTGGCTTGAAGTCTATTTTGTCTGGTAGAAGTATTGTTACACTCACCTTTGCATTTCCATTTGTTTGGAATATCACCTGTCACATTTTTGCTTTGAGCTTATGCATGTTTATAAAGCTGAAACGAGTCTCCTGTAGGCAATCATGTAGTTGCATCTTGCTTTTTATTCATCCAATTACTCTTTGTCTTTTGATTGATAAGTTCATTCCATTTACATTTAGGGTGATCGCTGTTATGTAAGAATTTACTACAGTCATTTTACCTTTGGCTTCTGGTTATTTCGTCTATTACTTTTCTTTCCTTCTACCCTTGAAGTGGTGGTTTTCCATGGTCATTTGAACAGTTTCCCCTTTTTTATTTTTTTTTGTTTCTGCTGTAGATATTTGCTTTGTAGTTGCCATGAAGTTTATATAAAACAACTCATAGAGACACTAGTCCTTTTTTGCTGATAGTAATTTATCTTTATTTGCCTGTGAAGATTTAATCCTTTTACTCTTCCCCTTTCATATTTTTGATATCACAATCTACCTCTTTTATGCTATGATTTTGTCACAATGTTGTAGTAGCTATACTTATTTTAATGCCCTTTTCTTTTAAACTTTATGCTGTAGTCAAATGTTTAATATGCTTTTTTAAAAAGAGAGTATTCTGATTCTGACTATAAACTTAATCAGAATTTTGCATAATTTTCTGTTTTTGTTTCAACTGGAAGAGCCCTTTCAACATTTCTTGTGGAGCAAGTATAGTAGTAGTGATTCCACCTTTTGTCTGCCTGAGAAAGGCTTTATTTCTTCTTCATATCTGAAGTATAGCTTTGCCAGATGGAGTATTCTGGGCTGGCAGTTGTTGTCTTTGAATAATTTGAATATGTCATTCTGCTATCTCCTGTCCTGGAGAGTTTCTGCTGAGAAATCTGCTGATAGCCCAATGGGAGTACCTGTGCAAGTTACTGTCTTTTTTCATGGATGCCTTTAAAATTCTTTATTATTGAATTTTGACAGTGGTAATGTCTTGGAGAAGATCTTTTCATGTAGAGATATTAAGGTATTCTTTTGTTTCATGGGCTTGTATATCCAGTTCCTTCTATATTTTGTGAAATTCACAGCTATTAATTCTTTAAATATGTTTCTGTTCCCTTCTCCCTCTCTTCTTCTGATATGTCAATTATTCTCATGTTGGATTTCTAATGGAGTCAGATAGTTCTCATAGGTTTCCTTCACTTTTAAAAAATCTTAGTTCTCTCTCCCCTTCCACTTGAATCATTTCTATATTTCTCTCCTTGAGCTTACTAATTCTCTCTTCCATATGATCTGCTATATTTCCAATGCATTTTAATGTATTCTTCATCTCATTTAATTAAGTTTTTCAGTTCCAGAATGTCTGTTTGGCCTTTTTTTAGAATTTCAATCTCTTTAGTGAAGTACTCCTTCTTTTCCTTAATTTTATTCCTAGGATCATTATATTACCTTTCTGAGTTTTTTTGTAGTTTGTCGAATTTCTTCATACCAGCTATTTTAAATTCTTTATCACTTAGATCTCAATATTCCATATCCAGCTGCTGGAAAATTGTTATTTTCTTTTTGTAAGACCATATTACTGTGATTTTTCATGATGAGAAGTGCCTCTGCTACCACATTTGAACTATCAAATACCTTTGTTATTTAAGAAAGATTCTAAGTGTTCAACAGGTTGGTAGTTAGGAACCTTCCTTTGTTTTCCAGAAAATGATGCTATAGCACCAGTTTTTAGTTTCTTTTACTGGAGCTGACTTGCTGTTAAGGTAAAGAGTGCAGGCATTACAAAAAAAAGGCAATAGGGGGCTGCAAAGCAGGGGGAGGTGTGTACTTAGCACATAGGGCTTTAGATGTATCCCTTAGCCTCATTGGGGGGATCCTTAAGCTGGGGGTGGGGTCCCAGAGGCCTATGGAGTGGTCCTTTTGCCTCTTAGGGCAGAGAGCAAAAGATACTTTCCTTCAGTTCACTTTGCCTACTTCCTTTTCCTCCAGTCATTGTGGTCTCTCTTCAGAGAGAGCAACGGGTCTCTCCAGCTGCAGCATATGTGACTGGGCCTTCACCCTCCATGTCCTCTGCCAAGAAAGTTGTGCTAGCTCACTGCTGGACTGGCCAGTGCCTTCTCTGCAATTACCTCCTTTGCCACTAATGGCTTTACTACCACTTCACTCACTCAGACCTCCTACATTGTCTGGTCCACCTACCGTTGAGTGTATAGATGGAGAGATTTTTCTAGTATACCACTATGCTTTGCAGAAGTGTTTTTTTTTCCTGTTATGACTGTCTGATTAGTTATAAATCAATCAAAGACAAGAGAAAAAAGAAGAATTTATGCCACTGTGATGCTGACATCACCCCTCCTTACATATTTTTTCCCTGAAAAAATATATTCCTTATTTTCCCAAGATTTGAACATGAAAGCATATACTATGTATTTTTTGCCACTTGGTCCTTCAACTCAACTTCACCTGTATGTTTTTGAGATGCATCCATGTTGATGTGTGTAGCTATAGTTATCTCCTCCTTTTACACACCCCCTATTCTGATTAATTAAATTGTTGGGTGGCAAATGCAACATGCTCACTTGCCTCAGAAGTTTCCAGAGTACAGGGAACAAAAAAAGGGCAAAAGCAAGATAATCTAAAACCAATTTAAAAGCACTTACGACCCATAGGTAAAGAAAAATTCACAAATGTGTTCATTTCTCAGTTCTGTAGGACTCAGTCAGAATACCTAGATCTTTGAGACAAGTTCATACTGTGTCCAGATGAGAAGGCAGCCTAATATTTGCATCATATTAGCCCAACAATAACAAGATTTCTCAACATATGATCATCCTCTCCTTGCTGTTATCATCATAGTGGTATAGGCTGCCTACATGCTTATCCATGGTCCTTCTTTATCTTGGGTTCTATGTTATTTGGGTACCATGTGACTGATTCTTGCAACTAGAAAATGGGCAGATATGATGTATCCCTCTCCAAAGCCTCACCATACATACTTGCTACAAAAATACTCCAAGATGGCTAGAATGTAAGAGGAAAGGGCCCTAGATGCCAAAGTTATAGTAAGAAGAGACCTGTCAAGGAGTGTCAATTGTCCAACTCATACTAGACTGTAAAAGAACTGAGAAAGACACCTTTTCCTACAAGTTGTTTAGGTTTTAGAGCTGTTTGTCACAAGAGAGCAATATCACCTATTCTGATCTTTACTATCATCAATAAATGTTGTAGAATGCAATGTCAGGCCCTAGGGGACATTCCTTTGATGTTTTTTTTTCTTTCTTTTTAATCATATTTCACAGAGGAACACAAATCATATTTTCACAGAGGAACATTTCCAATATATTTTTGTGAGATTGGAAAGGAGTATGAGATAAAACTCTATAAAAAGAAGAGCAGATACCATTGACTAACCCCTTTGTGCTTCCCTGGCTATGTGCTAAATAAGTTTTAAACAATATTTACTGTGTTACTCACAGCAACCCTATGAAAGAGGTACTATTTAATCTACCTATGAGGAACTTGAAGTCTAAGTAGAGAAGAAATTTAATCAAGGTTCTAGAGCAAGTGAATTCCATAGTCGTTACTTGAACTCAGGTTCTTCTAACTCCAAATTTCATGTTATCACCAATGGTACTTAATTCAACTTTTAAGCTTCCAGGAACAAGTTAATTTAGAAGAAAGTAATTCTAACTAGAGGCAATGGTAGGAAACATTCAAGTGTTTCCCTGCCACATTTCCCACATTTTCTTTAGTCTTACTCTGCCACAGAGATTAGGTTATTGAGGGAGTGTGAGATGGGAAATACTTTCACTGTGCCTACTTGCCTGTGGATGCATTATTGTCACTTCCAGGAAAGCAAACTTTAAAGGGAGAAAAGTCTGAGAACATGCTCTGTGATGTGCATTAAACAGCCCTTGGAATCTGCTGCTGGCAACCCATAGATATGAGTTGAGTTGTTTATGCCTGTATTGAATTTGAAAGTCCACTACCATTTTACAGGTAAGAATTTGAAATGCCTGAAAATGAATGTCAAGGCACTGTGGCTGTTTTGGTATTCCAAATTGCATATAGAGCTTAATGTGTGACTGTCATTTAATTGAATTTGCAAATGATGTATTTATTAGATGTTGATGAATCTCAAAAGATGGAGAGGTTCAGATAAGCATACTGAGATTCTGAAACTCCTAGTTGTACTTCTAAACACGGCAAGTGTTTTCTTTTTTAGTTTAGAAGAAACAACTTTCCTGATGCCTTCTGAGTGTGGAAATTTTTGTTTACAAAAACTACTTTTCTTGAATGAAAGGAGGACAGAGTTATGTAATCTGTATGGGGAAAAAGAAACTTTAGGATAATATAATACAGTGAAAAGAAGAAGTATTAAAAAAGGAAAGATGATATGCCATAAAAAAAGAGACAAGAAAAATCAGAAATGGGGGCAGGGGAAAATACACCTAGAATGGGAGGAAGACATAAAGGAAGAATTTTTTAAAGGTTGCTCAACTGTGGGTAATGCCCATGAAGAGATACTATGAGTAATGGCTTCAGAACATTGTACATTAAAGAGTGCTTAAGGAAAGATAGTTGATCTGTTAATATTTCTGTTACTACAGGGAAAAATAATGATTAATAATTTAAAACAATAGATGATCCTAAAACATTCAATCTGTACTTATCCTTGGGATACATTTGGAAGTCCCTGCCTCTTATATGTACTTACATAAACACAGACATTTTATGCTCCCTCTCATTTCTTGCCCATGTAAGCAAATGGGTATACATGGTGAAATCCACCTCTGGTCACATCCCATATCAATACAGATACACCACTTAAGAAGGATGGACTTAGTATGGTTGCCTCATAATCCTCAGTAAGCTATGAAGGTTTTCTTTTTGAAAAGCAGATGAGATAATACGCCTATGGTATCAGGATGATGTTCCCTGTCAGCAGAGGGAGAAGAGACAGAAGAGATAAAAGAAGTCCCTTTAATCTGAATTACTTTGTGACTGGAAATTCACAAGTACAGCTTGGAAGGTCTGGACAGATACTGCACTGTTGCTCACATGGGGCTGATAAGCAATGCAGTTTATTTCCATCATCTCAGGATAACTGTAGGAAGGCCACCCGCAGGCATGGATGGAAGGAGAGGCAGCAAGGATCAGAGAGCATCTTCTCTGATGGTCTGGTATTGCCACTGTTTATTATTCTGTCCTTATTTCCATCACCATTCCCCTATCCTCCTTACCCACCTTGATGCACAAGTACCAGAGTTAGTAGTGTAGTTGACTGAGAAAAAGGAATAATGCAACTTAAGAGCAGGAATTGAGGTGAATTCTAAAAACTGCCCATGGATTTATGTCAGCTGTCTGGTTCAACTCCAAGCACATAATTGGCACACATGATACTAGTTTTCTTCCTGTCTTACCACAGGTGCTCTTTCTAATCTTCAGATTCTTAGGTTGGTTTATTTGGGGCTGGTGTCTGGGGATGGGTTGACTATATGTCTGTGTGGTCTTTTGTTTCAACAAAGCAGGCTACAGACACCAAAAGTTTGAGAACCACAGTTCCATGAAATGTGTAATACCTTATCAAATCCAAGGTTAGTCGTTTGGGCCTCTGTTCTTCCTCTTAGCATTTGAAAGAATGAGAAGAAATAACTCACATTTCCTAACTCATTTCTAGTAACAAAATTTTGTTACTGAGATATTTCATAAAGTTGTTGCCTTGTATTTTTCTAGAAATAAATTGACATTAATAGTAACAAAAACAAAAAAACAATGACTTTCATGCATTGAGAAATTACCAGCCATTGGCCAGTAACTGAAGTAATTTTTCATATATAATCTCATTTTATACTTACAAAAACTTTCAACAGTGTTATTATTATCCCTAACTTATGAGTTTCAGACTATAATTAGATAAACTGAATAAGAACTTTGGTAAATTATCAGAAAAAAATGTTTACTACATCCCCAAGCCCTACCAGAATTTCCATTAATCTTTACTGAAAAGCAAGTTCAAGATTGCAGTGTTGCTTTAATAAGCATGAGCTCAACATAATATGTCTGAGCTGGAGAGTGTAGATGACTCATTTTATGATCACCTCCCCCCTCTTTGCCTGTTTGTAGCTAACGCTATCAAGCACTTCCTTATGTTATCATTTAAATTCATCCAAATAAATTAATTGATGAAAAGATATTGGAGATTATGTAATTACTTCCTCTGGCTCTAGTGGTGTTACCATCTGACATTCAGGCATCAAGACAAGATCTCAATTAAATGCAAATAATTGTTTACAATTAAGAAATGAAATGCCTGAAGAACCCCATGATATTTTAAACAAGCTGGTGTACTTGCCATCGATCAACAGTTGAGGCTTTCTAGCATGTACTTGGCTTGAGTCCCAGTGATGACATTGCATCTAGCAACAAGTTCCCCTTTAAATCAGAGACAATAATTCCCAAGGATGCATCCTTCAGTAAGAAGTTAACTTTTGTAGAAGTGTGTGCATAAAAAATATTCTCGGTTCAAGTTTGTGAGTACTGGGTAGCTGATTTCAGATCATATGGTAACTTGTAATAGAACAATTTACCTTGATAATCATTTAGGTTAATCATCTTGTATGTCTGGGGGACTTATCAGAAGTATTCTCAAGCAAAAACATGTCTGGTCTTCTCTCAGGGCAGTTAAGCCAGTGGCTTTTGTGTTTTGTTTTGTTTTTGTTTTTTTTTTTAGTTCCCAGGCTATTCATTTTTTTTCTTTTTTTTTTAAGATTTTATGTATTTATTTGACAGATAGAGATCACAAGTAGGTAGAGAGGCAGGCACAGGGAGGGGGGGAGGCAGGCTCCCTGCCGAGCAGAGAGCCTGATGCGGGGGCTCGATCCCAGGACCCTGGGATCAAGACCTGAGCCGGAGGCAGAGGCTTTAACCCACTAAGCCACCCAGGTGCCCCTGGGCTATTCATTTTTAAGATGTCTCTCAGGATCCTTGATGACCTTAATGTCAGGGGATCCATCCATACCTCTAATGGCCAAAACTGACCAAAAAACACTTCATTGCCTTTGAATATGCTAAAAACGATGGTGCATTTTCAAAAGAGACAAGGGCAGAATGATGAGAAGAAAATACAAGCCTGAAAAAAGAAAATGTTTCCAAAGAGAATGACTTTAATAGGCTAACAGCTTAGATTGTACAAAGGTTTTTATAAACACTATTAGTATTCATTTAGTATAGGTAGCAGACAGCAACAAGAATTGGAAAATAACTTGGATGTGATCACTGAAGGGACAGAGGGAGGCAAAAAACATAAGCTTCTTCCTGAGCACAAATCTTAGTGTCACCAGAGAGCACAGTTGGAATGTCCTCCTTTCCTGATTAGCAACCATCTAATCAAGGACACAGAGTGCCTGCCAGGTCTATATACATGTCATGCCAAAAAACAGAAGGGTTTAGGCTATGCTGTTACCAGCCTCTTGTAAGCACCAGGTTAAGAATAATTTAAAAAGTAATTATTTGGGATAAAGCTAGGGGTATGGAGGAGAGAGTAGTAGTTCCTTTTAAATGAAGAGAAAGTCTTCAGAAGTTGCTAAAGAAATCCCAAACCTAGGCATTTATCTACAGATAGCTGAGGTAGGATAGAGCAGGGAAAATCCCAAATACATACATGCAAGTATAATCAGTTTTAAATAGAACAGTTGTTCAAAGAGCCCCCCCCCTTTTTATGTTAGGGACATGTGTTTCTCTATCCTAATGAATAATCATTTATTGTTGAAGGGTTCTAGAGTAAGTAAGAGTCAATAGGGTCTGGAAACAATGATGAAGCACACTATTGGAAAGGGGCTGGATTTGCATTTTGAGTAGTGATGACATTGCAAATGAAGCTCTGCTCTTACTATTCAAATAAGTATGAGAGAGATCAGAATTAAAATGTTTTCTCTGAAATGCAGATCTGATGATGTTTTTCTCTGAAATAAAATTGGCTAATGTCCAAACACCTTAACAGTTTACCTCAAAACTTTATTTTTTATTTCATCAATCTTTTCCTACATTTTGTCACATTTCCCTCCCACCCCCTACACAAATTCATTCTAGGTTTCAGCTTCATGGAAACTTGATCTTTTCTGAGCACACTGTGCTCTCCCATGTCTCAATGCTTTGCACACATGGTTCAGAGTGATATAGAAATCTACCCTTCCCTTATCATTTTTCTATATGAAAGTTTCTACTAATTTGTAAAGCTTTGCCAAAACTCCCATATACAAAGTTATTCATTCTTTATGACAGCAATTGTATATACTCTATTATCATACTCATCACATGTGTGCTAATTGTTTATGTGTATCTCTACATATGACAATATACCTCTCAATGATAAAGCCAGTATCTTACTGATCTTTGGATCTCAAAGGCCCTGTAGAGAAGGCAGTATAGTACAGTAGTTAAGAGCAAAGATTCTGGAGTCAGAGAGTTTGTTTTCAAATCTCTTCCCTTCTACTCATTAATTGTGTGGCCATTGGCAGGTCCCTTTGAATTCTATCTTTATCATTTATAATGATTATCATAGTACTCACTTAAATATTATGAGTCATAATATTTACTAGAGGTAGAATTAAGTAGAATATGTGTGAAATGCTTAGCACATTCCCAAGCACATAGAAGTACTTAGTAAATTGTAGCTATTTTTATTACTACAATTAAAAATGGGGAAAGAATGTTGGGCTATTGTATATTTCTCAGGATGAAGAAGTAAAAAATAAAACGTTGATAAAAAGAAAGTCAATGTTCTAGGCTCACTTCTGTTGAAATGAGAATATTGGATTTGAATCAAAAAGACATTATAAAGCAAGGTGTATGAGACTGCATCCCAGACATTTTAAGTGTGCAGGAGAAAAATGCAAAATAATTTTGTTAGTTACTAATTAGATGAATTTAAAAGTAACTTTCTTTGCATTTCAAAATATGTATTAAAAAGGAAAAGGAAGGAAAACAGTATTTGTTGACAATTATCTTGTTGAAAACATTTTCACACATACCATCTCAGTTAATCCTCTCTGAAAAGAAATATCATCCCTATTTAACAGATGGGGCATCAGGCTCAGGAAAGTTAAGTTGCTTCCTCAAGTAGCTTGCTTCAAGATGTTAGGTAGAATCCTGGCCTAAATCTTTGAGTCATGTTCATTCATTCATTCATTTTTTCATAGAAACCAATATTTATGAAGCTCCTATGTTGTTCTAGAGCTTGGGGAGTGAATGGTGGTCAAAACAAACAAGGCCCCGCCCCTACCTCCAGAGGGCTTATATCTTAGTGGGAGAAGACAAACTAAATTCATAAAAAATGTCCAAGGCTAATGCAATGAAGAGTGATGATGGAGATGCAACTACCTGAGATTGCATGGCCTGAGAAGGCCTGACTAGTATGTGGCACTTGGGCTGAGACCTGAAAAATGAGAAGCCATCTGGAACATTCCAGGAAAAGTAATACATGCTAAGACTGTGAGGCAGAAATAAGCATGGTTAGTTAGAATACCAGACAGAAAAAAAAATGGTGGAAAACCCATGTTCTTCTGTTATAGTACACCAACAAGGAACAAGGATAAAGATGGTCAAGAAACCTAGAAAAGAGCTAGCATTGCAAGCAGAAAGGTAAATGGAAGACATGAACTGAGGTGTTACTAAATGAGCTCCACTTCTAGGTTCTAGTCCTTAGCCTTGAAGGTACAGACACTGTATTATATAAAGGCCTTCAAGTAAAAAATTTGGTGAGACTTGTTCATTCACGGTGATATTACATTCAGGCTGAAGTCTATAATATAATACCGATCTATTATATTGCAATGTGAAATATAACCACCCAGTCTGCCCCCAGTAGGTACTTGACTGTGGTCATAGAGCAAATACATTTTCTCCTTATTTTCATAGTACATGGGAAAGCAAATTATTATAAGGTTTCTTTTTGAGTAGGAAATCAGAACAAGGAGAGAAGATGTGATTCGAGGATTTCCTACACCAGTCTCAGTGGTCCATAATAGAGCTACATTTGCCATATGGGCAAGTGTAGTATTTGCTTCACTTGGCGCACTCTCTGTTGTTCAGCATTTAGAAAAGTTTGATTATCAAGGACTTCTCAAACTCTCCTTTTTCTCCTTGTATTCCCAGCCTTGCCTAGCATGCCCTGAGGCTCAAAGACAATCTCCATAATAACTGAAGAGAAAATGAATGACTTCTCTGATTGACACCCTATTTTCTTTGTATTTCTTCTTTCCTTTGAAATAATCTTTTTCTGACCAAGAAACTATATTCTGTGCCTAAGAGTGCCTTTGCATTTCTATCTTCTAATCCTGTATGTGTTTGTATGTATGATATTCAAGGTAAATTCTGAACTAAGAAATTCACATTTGAGAGAAAAACAGAATAAGAAGTCTGGTAAGAATCAGGGGCATCTGGGTGGCTCATTGGGTTAAGCCTCTACCTTCAGCTCAGGTCATGATCCTGGGGTCCCAGGATCGAGCCCCGAGTCAGGCTCTCTGCTCAGCAGGGAGCCTACTCCCCTCTTTCTCTGCCTGCCTCCCTGCCTACTTGTGATCTCTCTCTCTCTCTCTCTGTCAAATAAATTTTGAAAAATTTTTAGAAAAAGAAGTCTGGTAAGAATCATGGCCCAGGAAAATTATTTACTGTGGAAAATAAAGGAAAGACTGCTTAACTAAGGACAATGTCCTGTTTCCCAGAAGCCCTTTGGGTTTATATATTTTTTATTTTTACAGACCCTTTATATAGATCCTGCTTCAGTTCCCTTAAATTTTCCAGAAATAACAGTCTTGGGCTGATCTTGGGCTTTCAAGGATCACGGGATATTCTTTATGTAGAGTTACTCATTACTTCCTCAAGTCATCATTCAACTTTCAAATATATTAAGGCCTATATCCAACTAGAAAGAAATTTTTACTATTGTCTAAATACCACATAATATAGATAGCAGTTATTTTGCAGAATATTGTTTAGGTTCGCCTACTAGAATGTAACCAAATGCACGATGATCACATACTCCAGAGGTAGTTTAAGGTCTTATATATTTTAGATATTGGGTATACCTTTTGCCAATACCTTCTCCCATTTAGTAGGTTACCTTTTTGTTCTACTGATGGCTGCCCTCACTGTTAAAAAACTTTTTATTTGGGTATAGTCTCAAGTTAATTTTTCCTTTTATTTCCTGTGCCTGAGGAGACATATCTAGAAAAATGTTGCTACAGCTGATATCAAAGAAGTTACTGCTTTTGTTTTCTAAGAAGAGTTTTATGGTTTCATGCCTCACACTTAGGTTTTTAATCCATTTTTAGTTTATTTCTGTGGTATGGTGTAAGAAAGTGATACAGTTTCTTTCTCTCACATGTAGCTGGCAAGCTTTCCCAACACCATTTACTGAAGACAGTCTTTTCTTCATTGTGTATTCTTGTCTTTTTTGTTGTAGATCTGTTGACCATATAAGTAAGGGCATATTGCTGGGCTCTCTATTCTATTCCATTGATCTGTGTATCTATTTTTATGCCAGTACCATACTGTTTTTATTATTATGGCTTAATAAAGATCTTGGGGCACCTGGGTGGCTCAGTGGGTTAGGCCTCTGCCTTCGGCTCGGGTCATGATTCCGGATCATGATCCTGGGATCGAACCCCACGTTGGGCTCTCTGCTCGGCAGGGAGCCTGCTTCCTCCTCTCTCTCTGCCTGCCTCTCTGTCTACTTGTGATCTCTCTCTGTCAAATAAATAAAATAAATAAAATCTTTTAAAAAAAAAAGATCTTGAAATCTGGGATGGTGATACCTCCACCTTTGCTCTTCTTTCTCAAGATTACTTCAGCTATTTAGGGTCTTGTGTCATTCCATACAAATTTTAGTACTATTTGTCCTAGTTGTCTGAAAAATGCTCTTGGTATTTTGATAGAGATTGTGTTAACTCTAGATTGCTTTGGGTAGTATGGACATTTTGACAATATTAATTCTTTGAATCCATAAGCATGAATTATATTTCCATTTATTACATCATTTTCAATTTCTTTCATTGGTGTTTTATAGTTTTCAGAGCATAAGTCTTTCACCTCCTTGGTTAAGTTTATTCCTAGGTATTTCGTTCTTCCTGGTGCAATTGCAAATAGAATTGTTTCTTAATTTCTCTTTATAGAACTCAACACCAAAACAAAATCCAATTAAAAATGGACAAAGAGCCTGAATAGACATTTTTCTTAAAAAGTCCTACATGTAGCCAACAGACACATAAAAAGATGCTCAACATCATTCATTATGAGAGAAATGCAAATCAAAACCTCAATGAGCTACCACCCTACACTTGTAGGAATGGCTAGAATGAAAAATTTAAGAAATAACAAGTGTTGGTGAGGATGTGGAAAGAAAAGAAAGAAACCTTTGTGTTCTGTTGGTAGGAATGTAAATTGGTGCAACCACTGTGGAAAACTGTATAAAGGTTTCCTCAAAAAATTAAAAATAGAAATGCCATGTGACCCAATAATTGCATATTGGCTATGTGCCCAAAGATAATGAAAACACTAATTTGAAAAGATAAGTGTACTCCTATGTTTGATTGCAGCATTGTTTGTAATAGCCAAGATATGGAACCATTCTAAGTGTCCATGTATGGATGAATGGATAAAGAATATGTGATACACACACACTGGAATATTACTTAGTCATAAAAAACAAGAAGAGCTTGCCATTTTGACAACATCAATGGATCTAGAAGGTATTATATTAAGTGAAATAAGTTAGGTAGAGAATAAAAACATCCATATTATTTAATTTATGTGTGGAATTTAACTTATGTGTAGAATCTAAAAAAAAAACAGCAAAATACAACCCATAAATACAGAGAACAAACTGATGGTTTCTACAAAGGAGGTGGGTAGGAGGATAACAAAAATGGGTGAAGAGGAATGGGGGATGCAGGCTTTCAGTCATGTGATAAAAAGTACAACATAGGGAATCTGTTCAGTACTATTGTAATAGCAGTGTTTGGTGACACATGGTAACTACATTTGTGCTGAGTATAGCACAGTGTTTAGACTTGTCCCATCACTAAGTTGTATACCTGAAACTAATGTAACATTGTGTGTCAACTGTACTCCCAATTTTAGAAAGTTAGATGGGGGTGTATATGTGTGTATAATATATAATATACATTATACATTCATGTATATTTCATACATCATACATTATCTAAATATATATTATATATTTAATGTATAATATTTTATTATATATATAATTAAATATTGTTCAGCCTTAATAAAGAAGGAAATCCTGCCACCCATGATAAGGATGACCTTGAAGGCATCATGCTAGGTAGAAGAAATTAGAGAAAGATAAATGCTCTATAATCTTACTTAAATGTGTAATCTAATATATATATTTATATATATATATAAATATATATTACCTTCATATAATATTTCACTAGATAGATATCTATGTTTTGAGATATATATATACATATGTATATATATATCTCAAACATAGTTGTAGTGCAGTATTAATAATACAGAGGTGAACATAGCTGCCTTCCAAATCATGTTGTACAGCTTAATCTTACTCAGTGTTTCATAGCAAATAAACTCAATAAATTTGGGAAATAAAGAATCTCAAGATGGTAACAACAGAGCATGAAAGAAGAAAACTCAAATACTCCAGGGGTAGAGAGATAGCTGCAGCTCCTCCCAAAACCCTCAAGTCCACTCGCTGACGGTGTACCTGTGCTTTCATCTTACATCTAGATGTAAAACACTTCAGGGAGTGTGATGCCTTTTGGGTTCATACTGTGTCTTGGAAAGACAAATGTATAGTGAATGAAACCATGTTGTTCAGGCACTTGAATTCCTAAATTCTCTGTTTCTCAATGGCGAAAGTCTGTTGATTGATTTTTTTTCCTACACTTGGTGGTAGTTACCCATACCCTATAGGGAAATTATTTATAACTTTCTCTTTTCTGTTTTTATTCAAAATATTTATTTAAAAGATTACAGGTACAAATGATAGCTTAAAAGGCCTTGAGTGAGATACACTTGTTTTAATGTTATTTCCTTATCTTTTGTAAGAATCCTAAGTACATTTCAGACTCCCCAAGAGGATATAGTCAGCATATTGATTATTTTAATCTTTGGAGATGAAATACTACTCTAGTGAATTGTGAATCCTGAACTAGTGGTGGGCTTTTTCTACGTTTGTTTAATATTCAATCAAACTAGTACCTCAAGATTTCTTGTGCCTTAGAGATTTATGCATTATTTCAGAAATTCTTTTCTACCAGTTTCTATTTACATTAAAGAATTTTAACCTCTTCTTTCATATTCTTAAATCATATTTTTCTCTTCTGACTTCATTTTTTATTAAAATAAGATATCATACCTTGTTTTCTAGTCATGTTCTTATGCAAATGTATACAGTGTGTTTTTCAAGGTCTAAGAAGCAATATAAAACACACACAAACAAAAACACACCCAAAGATCTTTGGCATCTGGCATTAAATGTTATCCTGACAAGTATCTCCTTTAACAGCCCTTTGTATATTTTGAAAAGAGAGACAAAACAATTTCATGCAGCTATGTAAATATGTCAAGTAAAAATGAAGCTAATATTTATGTGTAGGAATATTTACCATATTTAGATGCATAAACATTTGACCATTTTTAGTCTGCCTTCAAATTGAATAACAAATTCCTTCCAAAGACCACAGAATAATTATCATGGGGAATGTTTTCAGGGAATATGTCTCCAAATGAAAAAGGATATTTGAAGGGCAGTTTAACTCTTGAGCAAATATTGAGACTCTTTCAAATAATCTAAGAAGAAAAATCATCCCTGAACATAAATCTTTTGGGGGAAAAAACTCCTTTCAATTTTATCATTGTGTGATACTTTAATGGATCTGGGAGAAAGGCAAAACACAATCATTAAAGAAAAAAGAAAGGCAAATTAAAGAATTCTAGTAATATTAGTGTGGAAATGGCTTCCTTGACTGAAACAAAGCAGAATTCTAAATAAATGACTTTGTAATAGACCCATCTGACTGCTTTGCAAAACTACCCTTTAACGTGGCACAGATTTTTGTATTTTGGGGTAAGAAGAACCCAAGGAATTGGAATTTCTCTTGGACCATAGGTAAACACTCTTTGTTCTCATTTGTCTTGAATTATAACTGATCATGATGGCTTGAGCAGTCCAGGCTACTAGATTTCATAGGACAATATTTATAATGCATCCATTCATTTGCTTCCTTTCTTGCCTCTTTTGAAAACCGATGTCAGTAGTCTTTTGTTGGTTATCTTAATGATATTAGAGTCTCAAATTCATTCACAATTACAGATGATGTGTATAGCCTTATAGAACATAAGAAACAGTTGCTAGGTGCAGATAAAGCAACATCATCTTAAAGGTTTTGGTTTATAGGACTTCATTCTGTGCTTTCCCAGTATTCCTTACTATCATTTAGTCAACCATAGTCATAGAGCACCTGTGTGCAAGTGTTATCTTTTGTAAGGTTCCTCAGAACATATGCACCTAGTTTTATGCTAGGCACTAGTGCCACAAAGAAGAGAAAATAGCTTTATCACCCCCAAGGAGCTGCCTCTATACTGAGAAAGGCAGACATACAAACATGTGTTGATAACAAAGTATTAACTGGCAGTAAAATGAAGTTAGATATAAGGCCCTATGAACACATAGAGGAATTCCAAATAAAGGCCCAAAACAGAAATGATGTACTAAATTTGTTTTAGGTATGTAATATAAGAACAACAGCTGTAATTTATTGAGTGCTTAATACATTTCAGACACAGTGCTAAGTACCTAGTATGATTCACTTTGTTTAATCTTTTTAATGACCCAGGAGATTGATATTATCATTTCCTCCATTTACATATGTGAAAACTTGAGCCTGAAGAATTTAAGCAAGATTTTCACTGTCACACAGCTAACTAATCAATCAGTGAAGGAAAGCTTGGGTCAAAATCTGTCCATTGTTAAGGTGTTGCTTTTTCTAGTTGTTTTAACCTTTTATTTTGAAATAATTTTACTCTTAAAGAAACATTGGAAGGATCATAAAAAGAATTCCCATATGTGCTTATCTAGGCTCCCCAATTGTTTGTATTTTATCATATTTGCTTTACCATTTTTGTACTCTCTTGATAGATACATAGATTTTTTTATAATTTTTCCTCTGCATCAATTGATAATAAGCTTTAGGCATGATGCCCTGTTATCTCTGCTATAGACTGAATGTTGGTGTTTCCCCAAAATCCATATATTAAATAATAACTTCCTACTTGTGATGGCATTAAGAGGCGGGGGACCTTTGTGGGTGATTGGATCATGGGGGTAGAGCCCTCAGGAATGGAATTAGTGCCTTTATGAAAGAGACCCCAGAGAGTTCCATGGCCCCTTCTGCCATGTGAGATACAGCAAGAAGATGGCTGTCTGTGAACCAAGAAGCTAGCTCTTACCAGACACCAAACTGGCTGGTGCTTTGATCTTGGACTTCCCAGCCTCCCAAACTATGAGAAATAAATGTTGTTATAGCCACCCAGTTCATGGTATTTTTGTCATAGTAGCTGGAACTAAGGCACTCTCTAGATACTTTAGGTTTATTTCTAAAATGACAAGGACACCCTCCTGTATAATCATATTACAGCCACCAAAATCAGGAAATTAACATTGGGACAATACTGCCATCTAATCAATAGCAACTTATTAAAATTATGCTAACTATTATGTCCACAATAGCCAAACTATGGAAAGAACCTAGATGTCCATCAACAGATGAATGAAAAAAGAAGATGTGGCATATATACACACACACCCGTGCATGCGTGTGCACGCGTGCGTGCACACACACACACACACACACAATAGAACACTATGCAGCCATCAAAAAACCTGAAATCTTGCCATTTGCAAGAATGTGGATGAAATTAGAGGGTATTATCCTAAGCAAAATAAGTTAATCAGAGAAAGACAATTATCATATGATCTTTCTGATATGAGGAATTTGAGAGGCAGGGCAGGGGGTCGCGGGGGCAGGGAGGGAAAAAAATGAAACAAGATGGGACCCGGGAGGGAGACAAACCATGAGAGACTCTTAATCTCAGGAAGCAAACTGAGGGTTGCTAGAGGGGGAGGGATAGGGTAGCTGGATTATGGACATTGGGAAGGGTATGTGGTATGGTGAGTGATGTGAACTGTTTAAGACTGATGATTCGCAGACCTGTACCCCTGGGACAAATAATGCATTATATGTTATATTAAAAATTATGCTAACTGTCCCAATAATGTGATATTTTCTAATAAAAATATTTTCTTCTGTTCAAAGAGTGAATAACTCCAGAATTGTGTGTTTTATTTAGGTACCCTGTCTTTTTGGTCTCCTTTAACCTGGAACACTTTATCAGCCTTTCTTTGTCCTTCATGACTGACATTTTTGAAGATCACAAGACGGGTATTTTGAGGGCTGTCTTTCAATTGGGTTTGTCTGATGTTTTCTCATGATTAAATTCAGATTGTATATTTTTGGCTAGAAAACCACAAAAGGGATATTATGTCCTTCTCAAGTGCATTATGTCGAAGGCCGTGATGTCAGGTTGTTTTATTACTGGTGATAGTAACTTTAATTACTTGGTGAAGGTGGTATCCACAGGTTGTTTTCATTTTCAAGTAAATATTTTTCCCTTTATAATTACTAAGTGTTTTGTGGAAAGAGAAATATCCTATTCATCAACAAATATTCACCCACTAGTTTTAGTGTGAAGATTCTAGCCTGAATTATTATCATTATGTAACAAAGTGGCTATTTTCTAATCTTATCACTTTGTCTACATTCATTAGTTGCCATTCTTTAATGAAGAGCTTTCCCTTCTTTCCTACTCATTTTTATGTCTCTTTTTACTTTTGTTTTTATTTATTTTTTAAAGATTTATTTATTTATTATAGAGAGAGAACATGAGTGGGGGGAGGAGCAGAGGGTGAGAGACAATCATCAAAAAGACTCCCTACTGAGCATGGAGCTGAACATAGGACTTGATACCAGGACCTTGAGATCATGACCTGAGCTGAAATTAAGAGTCAGAGGCTTAATCCATTGAGACCCCCAGGTGCCTCTTATTCTTTTTTAATTTAAGTATGGTTGACACATAATAGTTCTAGATGTACAGCATAGTATTTGACAATTATAAACATTATGAAATGTTCACCACCATCAGTGTAGTTACCATCTGTCACCATGCAAAGTTATTATAGTATTATTGACTATATTCGCTATGCTGTATTTTTTATCCCATGACTTACTTATTTTATTTATATTTGTAAACAATAATGAATTTATATTTTATTAGTTATCATTTGTTACCACTGTAATTTATTTTGCTGCTCCATTTGTCACCGATTTTGCTATCCCCTTTAAGCTTGTTCCTTTGTTCTTTGAACATGTTTTGGTCATTCTTTGAGGATCTCTTTACTTTCTGACATCACAAAATATTCTAGATCTACCTTCTACTTTCCCTCCCCAAGCCATAGAGTCAACCATTTTTCTGAGTAGACTTTTGTTCTTCTCTTTCTGGTCGCTAACCAGTTCTTATTTTTATGCATATATAAATTTGGCTAATACAAGATTTTATTTTCCAGTAGTTATTTTTACAACTAATATAGTGATAATAAAAACCCACTAAACTAGCTTGAAGTCACTGTATAATTTCCTAAAATGTCTTTTAAACCCACCCAAAAGGGATCATTTGGTTCCTAGGGAAGATAAAAGATGAAGAAAAGGAAAGCAAGAAAAGGAAAATAATTTTTTTTTAATCCAAGAAAAGAGATTTTTTTAGTACTTTGTTAGATACCAGGATAAATACTTTCACATGTAACTTCTCATTATATCTCTGCAACAATTTCCTAGGGTAGAGATTATGTTCCTCACTTAATAGATAAGAAAATACAGGTTAACTATTTTAGTGACTTGCGCTAACCTACACGATAAGGCAAAGAACTAGAAATGGGACCTATCTCTATCATATTTTAACCCAATATTCCTCTATCCAATGCTACCTCTATATAATTTTAATCCTAATTCATATCCTATATTCTATTTCTGTAATTGGCCATTGCTCTACAACTAACTTACTTAGTAGCTCTTTATTTACCCATTTCCCAAATACCAGAACACCTTATGCTCAAGCAGATGATAAAGACTTTCCTTAGCTCTAAGAACAACCTGTTACAACAAACATCTTTGCTTGAATTAGGATTCACCACCTGCTCTTTAGGTTAGCTTTATTTCCTGAACTGTGAGGCACAGTACTCTAGAACCACTTGACATATAACAGACAGCCTTTACTCAGAAGGCTGTTATTAATGCCGCTTGTAATAAACACCATATACTTGGTGTCTCCATTTTTGAAGACTATAAAGTTTGGGCCAAGGGGAGTGCCAGCTCACTCATCAGTAGAAAATTTGAGAGCATAAGGAATTTTTCTTTCTCTAACAAGGTAGAACTAAAATGTCTGATTATATAGCAAAGCAACGTGATGGTTATGGTGTTTATTCTCTGTATGAATTTATTACAGATCAAAACCAAAACACACCTACAGGTATGTCCTAGCAAGTTAAAACAGCATTCATTCAGGCACGGTTGGGTGAAATCTTCAGTGAAATATGAAGGAATACTTCCTAATAGAGCAAATAGGAATAGAGAGCAGCTAATATTTACACATTTTAAGCAGTGACTTCCCATGCCTTTGCATCTCAGAATAACCATGTGAAGGAGAGTAGATGCATGACCTCATCCTCATTTTACACACGAAGAATATTGAGGTTCAGAGAGATGAAGTAACTTACTTAAGATCTCACAGCTTATGAACTGGCACCTTACACCACACCATGATTAAAGTCCTACAAATTAGATTTTTGCTAGAATCTCTCTGGTCTTAATCAAATCAATGTGAGCAGGTGGCAAAGTAAAGGAAATCCATTTCACTTTATTCCTTGAAGCCTCTTAATAAAAGGTGGAAGACATGATGTGGGTCCACTTATTCTATTGTTTTAGTAAAAATTCTACCTTGTTTTTGAGTAGACCACAATATGATATATGAAATACATTTTTGGCCAAATTAATAGTATCATACCACAGAATTTACTTTGCTCTGATGATATGTAATCAATTGTTTCACTAAAGCAATCAAGTAACCTCTTCCACTATTTGTGGAATAAATATAAATTTATTTTATAAATATAAAATACAAATATTATATTTATAAATATATTTATTTTATAAATATAAACCCCAAAATAAGTAGGAGAGAACTGAAGGGGCATCATAGAATTAGAGATTTTGCTTCACAGACATATATAAACACACACACACACACACACACACACGCACACCAATACCACACTAGACTAATGTTACTAATTGGCACTTATGACATGAGAGGGTTTATATAAGAATCACTTTATCACATTATGGGAAATTTATGCAGGTATTATGGCAATTATATGCAGAACTTATGACCAAATTCATAAACTAAAATATAATAATCATTATCATGTATTGAATAGCTTATTGTGTCAACCAGATTGCAAGATGTTTTATTGCCATTTTATCATTTATTAAAACTTCTCTGTTGTGATGGACCTTTTTTTAACTCCTATTTTTTTAAGATAACTATTCTGATGCTCAGACCACAGAGATGATAATTGGGGAAGCCAGGCTTAGAATCTTACTGTGTTGAATGCCAAAGCCCAGTCTCTGGACAGCTTGGCTATGCCATATGATTAGAACGTTGTAGATACAAGTCTACTGTTAACTCCCAGTCCTTCTTCACATAAGTTAGTGAATTATCTCCAACCAGGAGTGCATGGGTCTCTCTTGCAGGTAACTTTCATCTCTATGTGTTGCCATTTCCCTCTCTTTTATCTTCTGCAAGATTCTTCTGGATATGGCAAAGACTTGAATGTCCCTTTTTTTTATTTCAAGTTCTTTTTCTTTTCCCCCAGCTTTATTGATATAATTGACATATAACATTCTTTCAGGTTAATGTGTACAATATAATGATTGTATGTATGTGTATATTGTGAAATGATTATCACAATCAAGTTTTTATATAAAATTTAGTTAGTTAACATATATGGTAAAATTGGTTTCAGATGTAGAATTCAGTAATCAATCACTTCCATACAATACCTAGTGCTCAGCCTAGCAAGTGCCTTCTTTAATCCCCATACCTATCTAGCCCACTGTCCACCCACCTCCCACCATCAACCCTCAGTTTGTTCTCTGTTGTTAAGAGTCTCTTATGGTTTGTTTCCCCCCTCTCCCTTTTCTTCCCTTCCCCTATGTCCATCTGTTTTGTTTCTTAAATTCCACATATGAGTGAAATCATATAGTATTTGTCTTTCTCTGACTTATTTCCCTTAGCATAGCACTCTCTACCTCCATCCACGTCATTGTACATGGTGGGATTTCATTATTTTTGATGGCTGAGTAATATTCCATTATATGTGTGTGTGTATATATATATATATATATATATATGTATATGTATATATGTGTGTGTGTGTATACCACTTCTTTATCCTTTTACAGTAATCTAGTCTCCAGTTACTGGTTTTCCAAGTATTTGGACTTTGTTGACAGCTCTCTTTCTCCTGCTCCTACACACATGCTTTTCTATTCTGTAGTTTCTCTCTCCTGATGACTTATCTTCATTTTCTGGTCATATTGTTGTGGCTCCTTGATATACTGTGCTCCCTTTCTATCATTTATTACTTAGCACATTATTTGTTTCTTTATGTCATGTTACATGCTATTGTCCTGTGACATTCTGGTTCATGAGAATTTGCCTTTTCTTCTATGGGTTAATTCTTAGAACTTATCCACAATTAATCTTCTAGAAAGTTAAGGACTTAGTTTTCTTCATTCATCTACTCCAACTATTTCATTTGAGGAGCAATAAAATGGCCACCAGACACAGTGCCCCTAGGAGGATAATTTCTTTGGAACAGTAGTTTTCAAATGTGAGTCTCTATAAGAATCACCTAGAGGACTTGTAAAAACACAAGATGTTGAGCTGACCTCCAGATTTTCTGATTTAATAGGTCTTGGAGGTGGGGAGGGTAAAACAGGCCTTAAGACTTTGCTTTTCTAACACATTCCCAGGTGATGCTTGTACTGTAGGTCCAGAGACCACACTTTGAAAACCACTGCCTTAGACTGAGGAAAAAAAGAAAGCCAGTCTACCATGATCTCCACTCATAATACTCTTGCTGAGAATACAGTTGTTTGACAATTTTTAAAATCATCTACTGTACCTTAGCATGTTTATAGGTAGTATTTATAAAGAGATAAAGAAGGTTTTATCCATGATTTCAAGGAATTCATGAGTAAATAGGAGACATGTATGCATAAATGTAGTCAATGAATAAATGGTAAGGCCTATGATATGGGCAAAACAAGGTACAATCAGAGGAAAAAGAGATAGTGGTAAATTTTTCCTTAACATTACATACACGCTTCATTAAATGGAGGTAACAGTTAAAAAGCCTTTGGAGGATGTACAAAAGGCAGCGTGTAGGCAAATACAGGTGTGTGCAAAGCCAGAGAAATACAAAATGGGAGAGTGGGACAGAATTCGTAGGTTTTTGGTATGGTTTAAGTGTTAAGTGAGGTGGAGGTATTAAAAGAGATATCAAAGGGATATAGTAGAGTAAAAGTGATATTGAGGCTTTTGTGTGATCTCATGTGCCCTTTTCCTTGGGTTAAGAAGGTAATTTGAGTGTTATTAGTTGAGAGGATTATTAGACTTGAGCTTTAAAATTATCACTGAAGAAGGTGGTTGGGATGAAGGAAGAACCTGGTGACAAAAAGAAAGCATGGCTCTTTTGAACAAAAAGAGAGACTTATGATCTGGAATACCAATGATTTTGATACTAGGAAAAGGTCTGTTTAATTTGGAAATAGTCTACAGACATTGTATTGTAATAATTTCTTTTTATGCCCATCTTACACAGTACACTGAAAAATCTTTGATCATCTTTGTGTAGCTATGGTAGTGCCTGGCTTTCATAAGAGCTCAAGAGATGTTGACTTAGTGAGTAAATAAAGTAATGCAAATGAGTGTATCATTTATTTTCTTTTGAACTTCAGCCCCGTCCTTTATAAAGTGGGGAGGTAAGGATTTATTTCATCCTTCCCAGAATGTGACAAATGAATGGATGAATATTAATAAAGTAATAGGTGTTTATTAAGAAGCAAGTAGAAATGGGTGGCATTCTGGTGATGGGACTTATCATATAAATGATAGCCAGTTGAACCTTCCTTTATTTGAATAAAATTTCTGAAATTATCTCCAAATTGCTTTGGTAAAGATAGCTGGACTGAATTAAAAGTGTTATTACAGAAGTCTTTAAATGCCTATTAATGCTTTTGTGAAAGTAGGCTAATTTGCAGATTTACCCATTCCTATATGAAACCAAGGCACTGCTGGTTCTGTCAGATAATTTTCTCAATTATATCTCTAGGCAATTAAATAAATTGCAAAAAATAGTCCATTGCTTTTGGAAACTCCCATTCTGAGAGGAGTGAAATTGTTACCCATGAGAGGCTAAGTATCACTGGCCCCAAAATAAAGCTAAAATATAACTGTTTTCATTTTTTAAAAAAGTTCATTTTTTTTATAATCTCTACATCCAGTGTGGGGCTTGAATTCATGCCCTAAGATTAAGAGTCACACACTTCACTGGCTGGGCAAGCCAGGTGCCCCCAAAATAACTGCTTTTAATCTTACCTACTTACTTTCCCAATCAGTTCTTTCCCTAATATTCTAGCTTTGGCAAGACCAAAACATTTTCCTGCTTCTGTGATTTTATTTCTTCTTTCTAATAGCAAGAAGATTCAAGGATACAGGCTCTAAATAGCAAAAAGAAATAATGAAATAACTACATTTAGATGCATGCTAGGTATTTTTCTGAACCCAAAAGATAGCATCCTAGAAAAAGAGAAAAAAGAAGTTACATAATAAAGAAGAAGAATTAGACTTTTGGTTTTTTCCAATAGGAGATGCTAGTCGGCAATGATGAAATGTCTTCAAAAGTACCAGGGCAAATGATTCCGAACCTTGAATTCTAGACCATTTAATCATGGGGGGGATGAGATTCTTAAATGTGGAAAGGATTTGGAAAATATACTAGATGTAATCTTTTCCAGAAAAACAATATGACTGAAAGAGATGATCTAGAACTTAAAAAAAAATCCAAAAAAGAGGAAGACATCAGACATGAGAAACAGTGTGCATAGAGAGAAACCAACAAAGTCCATCCTTAAGCTGAAACTAGTTTTTCTTAGTGGGGGTGCTGTGGGCATTTTGGGTGAGTGACTGCTTGTTGTATAGACTGTCCTGCCTATTACAAAATGCCTAGCATTTGTAATCTCCAATTTTATAGAAAGAATTCTGGGGATGATAAGGGCATAATATTTTTTAAGTGAATAAAAAACGGGAATGATAATTTCAGGTGCAGGGAAGGAGGAATTACAGATAATGTTTATTGTAGTACTTTGTCACTGTGAAATTAATAATACCTCAATACACACATGGCAAGAGGCACTGAAGTGTAAAGTGTATGCCACTCTAACCCTCATTATTTATTCCCAGACTATTTTCGATTTTTGTACATGATGTCAGAACATATTTGAGCATATTATATACATATATTCATCTACAGCTTCCTTTTCCCACTTAATTACTTAGAATATATGTCCATATCAACACAAAAATAGACCTTGAACTTCTTTTTGTTCCAATATGCTTATGTTTTGCTAAGTTTATATTACAAGAGACATGCATGTATGTTGAGGGGATAATATTCAATGGCGCAAAAGAACACAGAGTGTAATGTATCTTTTTCTCCTCTTTCCATTCTTAGCCCCACTTCTGAAGAAACTTCTGTCAAAAGTATTGCTTTTATCCCTTCAGGCTTTTATCACTTCATTGTAATAGCCCCTGTGTCAGGGTTTATCCTCTTTAGGGAAACTCAGTCTCCCCTTTACTCCCTCCCTCTCATAACATATAAGCAATTTGTCACTTTGCACCCTATCCCCCACCTTCTCTTCCCTCCTCTATTTGTTGTAAGTTTCTGGTACATGATCTTTGTTAGATGAAGAAAATATTCTGTTCTTTTTTGCCAGGGGGTTATTATAGTGACATGGAATTTATTTTTATTGGCTTTTTACCATATCTACTAGATGACTATGTGATTTTTCTTCTTCTAACTATATATTACATAAATTATATATGAATTATAATTATATTCTAGAACTATATAAATTAATATAAAGAAATTATTAAATATATAAATCAATATTCTAGTACTATGACAACCTTGCAGACCTTGATTAAATTGAAATTGAAGCCCTTCCTGCCCCATAATACAGGGTCACTGTGAGGTTCCATCCCTTTGGATTCACTGGACTTCTGAAATCAAGGAACTGTTGTCTTTAGTTTCTGGGAAATTATTAAGTATCTTTTCAAATCTCTCTCTCTTCTTCTCCTAGAATTCCAATTAGAGATATAAAAGGTCCTGTCGTCTATCTGTACTCCATGCCTTTTATGTATTTTCCATTCTATTTTCTTTGTTTCCTCTCCTTCAGTCATTTCTCAGATTCATCTTTTTTTAAAGGTTTATTTATTTATTTATTTATTTATTTGAGAGAGAGGGAAGAGAGACTGCAGGGTTGAGGCAGAGGGAGAGAGAGAGAGATTCTCCAGCAGACTCTTCAGTGAGTACGGAGCCCAATGTGGGTCTTGATCTTACAACCCTATGATCAAGACCTGAGCTGAAACCAAGAGTTAACTGACTGAGTCACCCAGATAAATCTTATTGCACAATCCTGCATTTAAATGTGACTACTGAACAAACATTTTAAAGTTAAAATTGTATTTTTATTTTCTTTTTTTTTCAAGTTCAGAAATTCTATTTGGTCCTTTTTCTAAGGCTCTCTGTTATTTTAAATAGTTCCTATATCCTTACTCATACTTTCAGTCTCCTGTTAGATGATTTGAAACATATCAAATATATTTAGTACATCATGCAGATCTAAAAATTTCAATATCTAAAGTCATTATTATTCTGATTCTACTATTTGTTGTTTCTTCTAGCTATTGCCTGTGATTTCTTATTTCTTTGTGGAGTTTTTTATGTTTGTTTTTTATTCTGAGTTAATATTTCTTAGAATTCTGAGGCACATATTGAAGTGTCAGTCTCCCAGAAACAAATTGTATTTGCTTTTGCCAGGGACTCCCCCTACGGAATATCACTTTAAAGTGAATATGAGCTTGAGATTTTGGGGACCAACTAGTGTGTATTTAGGCGATGTGAAAGATAACTTAAAATTGTTAATTCTTAGGAGGCAGGTTCTCCATTTTGCATCTTCTGCTCTTCTCACCAAGAAGCTATGAGTACTGGTCAAATGGTCTTAGGGAAAACAGTACCCTATTTGCCTCTTCAAGTTATACCTTTCATTCAATTCTTAAAAGCTATGGAATATTTATTTTCTTCCAATCTTATGAATGCATACAAGGTTTTGGGGGGTGCCTATTTTAGTCAACATTTTCTGTGTTCATAGTGTGTGAGTTGGTCAAGGATTCTAGCCTTCCTTATTCTGGGAAATAACTGTCTTTTTTGTCACATAGGGTGCATAGTTGTCAAAATTTCTGGGTTCTTACCAGTTTCCTAGTTTTCTGTTTGATGCATAATTTGTTCTAGCTATAAAATTTTAAGTTTATTTTACCTCTCCATGGCCTTGTTGCATGATGTTCTCGCTTGCAGTAATACTTTTGTATAATCTGATCCTTACCTGATTCCTCTGACTGTCAACTATCTTTCTGCCCCTCTCTCACACACACTGTGTGACTCTTCATTCTATGAAAACATTTGCACTCTTATTTTTCATTGTTCAAACATATTCCAAGAACAAGTCATTTGTAAGTTATTTGCATCATTCCTACCTACAATCAGAGGACACTTTTAACTGAGAATATACATTGAGATTAGGGAATATTTTCTCCTATTTCTCCATTTATTTATTCCATACTGTAATATTAATTATGGGTGTCTGAAATGCTTATTACTAGACTGTTGGACTTACTGGATTGATCATTTTGGTTTTTTCCCTTGTGTCATATTTTCTTTTTCTGCCCATTCTTTATTCTGAAATACAACCTTATAAATGCTAAGGGACACTTTAATTAGAAAAAAGTGGAATATCTATGTGAGTACTTTCATCCACCCCACATGCTTCAAAGTGATATCTACTAGGTCCAATATTTCTTTGTTTATAAAATACACATATTAAAAAAAGATCCATGGAAATCTAGAGATACACCCTAGTTCAATCAGCTCTAACCTACAGCTTAAGCAAGTACAATTTTAAATTGTAAATTGCATGAAAAACAAATGCATTTTAGTATCACCATGTTAGAGCCTCCCATTCACTGCAATAATTAAAAAAATAATAGAGTTAAGTCTTATATGATGAACACAAGGATAAATAAATAAAGGCAATATTTTTCAGAGCCAGAGGGTATATCATGAAATGTAAGTTGAGGAAAGCAAAGAATTCTCATCTGTGTGTGCAGTGAACGCTAAGTGGAACTAATTGTTTAAAATTATTATGTGGAAATCGGGTATTGTAGACTCTTGGCACCAGTATGTGGCATGACCATTACTATGGACTGCAACATTAAAAATTTATTGACTGTTGAATACTTTATATGTGCTCCAAGCTTCTAGACTCAAAAGGCACACAGACTTCAAATTCTACTCCTTGGCTTTCTGCTGAGTCCAAAATTTGTCTTCTATCAAGTGAGGAAATATGGAGAAAAGCATATGGTTATCTGTAATATGAGAGAGAAATCCTTATACTTACTTTTTTCTTCAAAGATTTTGCGATATTTATCCAATTTCTGTCTTCTAGGCCAAATAGTCATATGTCAGAGTCCAAATTATTAAGCTGAAATTTAGAATAATTTTTATCATACTGGCAAAAATATATGAACTGATACCCTCTTAAATTTATATTAATTTATAGAGAATTAAAATTGGTATAGTATCACACCAGCTTTTTGTAGCATTACTTTTTTATTCTAAAAATTTGTCTCTCTTCACACATTACCCATCTATTCTTATGTGTTGTCTAATACTTCCATTAGAGCCCCTAGCACATGATAGAAGTCAGTGACACCATAACAGAAATGAAGAATATCTTTGATGGGATTCACTAGTAGAATAAGCACAGCTTAGGAAAGAATTGTGAACTTGAGGATATGTGAATAGAAACTTCCCAAACTGAAAAATAAAGAGAAAGGGTGTTGAAAAATATGGATTGTAATATCCAAAGAACCATTGGAAAGTTACCAAAGGTGTAACACACAAATGGGAGTAGCAGAAGAAGAAGGAGAAGATGAAGACAGAAAGGAACAGTAGAAATATTTGAAACAATAAATACTGGAAATTTTTCCAAATTAATGTCAGATGTCAAACCACAGGTCAAGAAAGCTGAGAGAATGAATGTCCCTAACAAAAAAGGAAAGAAAAAGAAAACAGCAACAAAACTATACCTAAACATACCATATTCAAACTACAGAAAAACACAGATAAAGAAAAAAGTCCTGAAAGAAGCCAGATGGGAAAAACACTTTACTATAGAGGAACAAAGAATTACACTGGACTTCTCAGAAACCATGGAATCCAGGAGAATGGAGTGAAATATTTATTGTGTTGATTCAAATAACAGCAACAAATACCACCTACCTAGAATTTATATCCTGTGAAATTATCTTTCAAAAGTGAAGGGGATATAAAGACTTTTTCAGACAAACAAAAATTGAGAAAATTGTTGCCTGTGGGCCTGCCTTGGAAGAAATGTTTTAAAAAATTCTTCAGAGACAAGATGAATGATATAGCTCAGAAATTTGGATCTATATAAATAAGGGAAGAACATCAGAGAAGGAATCACTGAAGGTAAAAGAAAAGCTTTTATCTTTCCTACTCTCAATTGACTTAACATAATAATCTATTCAAAATTATAATAGCAACAAGTTTTCATTATTTATACTTTATGAATAATTAAGATCAATGATTGCAGTAATACAAGATGTGGGAAGGAAGAATTAGGTCTACTTTGTTACTTTAAGGTACTTGCACCATGAAGTGATACAATGTTATTTGAAAGTAGATTTAGAGCAGTTGTAAATGTATACTGTAAGCTCAAAAACAACCACTAAGTGAAAAACAGAAAAAATGTAGTTAATATGCTAAGACAGGAGAGAAACAGGAATCATATAAAATGCTCAATTAAACACAAAAGGCAGGGGAAAACTGTTAAAAATATGGCAGTTATTAATCTAACCATATCACTAATCACACACAAAGAGATTTTCAGAGTGGATTTTCACAAGCAAGACAACTATATGTAGTCTATAAGAAACCCACTTTAAATGTAAAGACATATATAGAGTAAAAGTAGAAGAGTAAAAGAGTGGAGAAAGAAAAAGTAAAAGTAAAAAAGAGTGGGGAAAGATTAACATTAACACTAATTGAAAGAAAGCTGAAATTACTGTATTAATTTCAGACAACAAACTTGAATGCAAGGAAAATTATCAGGGATAAAGAAGGACATTATATAATGGTAAAAGGGTTAATTCTCCAAGAATACATAACAATCCTTAATCTGGATGCACCTAACAAAAGAGCATTAACATACCTAAAGCAAAAACTGATAGAATTGCAGGGAGAAAGAGATGGATGCACTATTAGAGCTGGAGACTTGAACCTCCATCTACCAGGAATGAACAGATCTAGCAGACATTAGATCTGTAAGAATATAATTGAACTCAACAACATTGTCAGTCAACTAGATCTAATTGACATCTAAAAAGTATTTCGTCTAACAGCAGAATGTGCCTTCTTCTGAAAGTCATGTAGAACATCCCTCCTTTCACACCTCTGCCCAGGTGAATGCAACCATATCTTTATTAGTTAAATAAATGCATGTTTTAATAAATGTCTCTGTATTTTAATCTTGGAGCACAACTCATAGTGTTTATGGTTTCTGCTACAGTTCTTAAAGAGCAAAACAAGCTCTTTAAAATAAGATTTCCATAATTCCCCAAAACTGTAAGGCTATTGTTACAGTTTTCATATCACTTCATTAATTCCTTCAGCTACTAATAGCACTTTATTCCTTCTTTCAACTATTCAAAAACTGCTTGTATGGCTCATATTTTATATTGCCTTCAGTGAATTCTCGGGCTGCCATTTTATTTTCTTTATTCTGCTACTAAAAGAGCATGACATCTGATGACCTCTTTGGAAAAGGGAGAATCTTGTGCCGTATCCATTCCTATCTGGATATCTGTTGTGCCGTTCTATTCATAGACAACTTATCTTTGCATAACATGTTCAGATTATGTTAATATATTTATTTTCTTCAGTGTGGCAGGTTTTGGTGAAGTAAAGATGAATATAGGACAAAATCACTATTGCTGGCTCTGGGAGGACATATTGAAAATATTTTTTATAGGGCTTGAATAATAAAATAATAGATTTAGGAAAGAAAGATACCAAAAAAAAAAAAAAACATAATTCCTGCTCTTTTTAAACCTCCCACATCATTGAAATGATTGAACCCATATACATTTCCTGTCCAGATTTTAAAAAGGTGACTGTAGGTAGATGGTTGTCTTGGGAACTCTGAACCCTCTTTTCTGAGAGTTATCACCTTGTTCCCAATCCAAGTTACTCTTTTCTTTGTAGTCCCAGATTTTATTATCACATTGCCCTATTGATTATGAGGTGAAAAACTATAGAAGATCGTAGGGAAATTAAATCACGATGGTATAAGGTTCCCCTATAGGTTTTCTTACCTATAGGTTTGGAACCAGAAGAGTCTGCTTTTTGATACAATTCATCACACTGTATATATGCATGCCTGACTAGATTATGTGTGAAACTGAATGTTAAACATGGTTGATGTTACCTTGAATATTGTCCTTTTCCTTTCTCTCTCACTTTTATTCATTGTGATTTTTTCATATCTCATTTGTTGAATTTTATTGACCTAATTTCCCAATATAGGACAGGTCTCATGAAAGGTGAGAAAAACAACTTGAGAGGAAAAAAAATAAAGGTAATGTCCACAGTTAAAATAAGTGCGGACATAAAGGGCACTAGCAACAAATAACTACTTGCCATATTGAGACACTGTGGGAGATTCCCAGGATGCCCAGAGATGCTATTAAATTCACACTGCCTGACTTTATACCATTCTCTTAGGATTTATAACAACTGCCGCAAGTCAATTGAAGTTTTGCTGGGCTATTCTCTACCTCCTCTCCCACATCCTTAATGTTCCCAAAAGCCATTAGAAGGGTTAATGATAGAATGCAGAACATTTTTCCTTTTAAACCTTGAGTGAAATCATCATGTCTGAGGGACTATTTAGCTTCTCTGTGAAGGCACAAAGTTCTAAGTAATCTCTTAAGGACCTTTTGTTCCAATGATTTTACAAAGATTTTTTTTAACTAAAACATTACAATAGAAAAAAATAAGTTTAGCAAATGGAAGACAGTGCATAAGTTTTTTAAGTATGCAAATCAAAACAAATCATACAAACTATTTTATCAAATGATGTTTTTGGCTGAAAGAAATGAAAATTTCACATAAGAAGATGTTCACAGGTGATAATGGTAGGTATTTTTGGTGCAGCTGCCCCTCAGTATCATTAAGGACTCATTCTTTGTCTTTTTGTGTTTCACCATCTTTGGTGTGTTGGCCTTTGGTCTTCATACTTTGACATCAAGATGGCATTGGAATTTCCACAGCTCCATTATGAAATTCATTATCAATACAGGAAGAAGGGAAATGTCTTGTACTGCCATGCGTAGCCCTTTTATCATAAAAGCAAAATTTTCCTAGAAGCACACTCGTATACAACCCCTTACATCTCATTGCTTGAACATGGGTCATATGGAAACTTCTAGCTTCATGAAGGTTGGTGAACTGATTCTTTGCTATCTTTTTATCATTTATAGTGAGAAAAAGAAAGGGATCAATGGCTATTAGGTTAGACAACTAGGTGTCTGACACGTAAGCTAAATTAATTGGGTTTTATGAATCCTTTCTCATGCACCATTATGTGACTGTAGAAGGTAAATTCATGAAAATAGGCATTTGTGAGATAAAACTCTCTGCAGTGCTTTATCATGATACAGTATGCTTTCAGTATAAAATATTTAATTGGTTAATAAGGAAAACATTTACCATGAATTACAAGTGACTTATTATAAATAACACTTATTCTATGAAAGATCAAAAATAAATACTGAAAAGATATTTGGAGAAAAATTTTGGAACTGGTTCTTTTTTACCTTGAAAATCAGTTGCATAAGCTTTTGAACAGATTTCTCAAGTTAAAAAAGACTAATGTCATTGTTTGAAAAACAATGTGGTAAATTAAATAGAGATTTGAAAAATTAAATGGATGTCATTGGAATCTCTAATCATTAGATTTCTAATGAGGATGCCTCTGAAAAACAATTAATCAAGCTTCAACAGTTTGGATTAATCATTCTCATTCTTGGACTTTGTTACTTACAGGGCATTTTCTTTTTTAATTGCAGACTGAATATATTTCAAATGATTTTGCTAATAATTATTGATGAGTGAGTTGCACAGAATTGTGAAATTTGGTTTCACTTGAATAAGAAACTCTAACAATTGAGCAATTAAATTCATTCCAATCAATTGAGCTTCTAGAAAATTAGCTTGAAATAACATCGAGGAATCTAATTTAATTTCTACATATTATATGCTAATATGACTATGAGCCAAAGATTTAGCATCATGGGCTAATATTTGATGTTAGAGAAGAGTTTAGGGAACATCTATCACCCTAGATGGTATGGTAGAAGTAAGTGAGGTTTAAATTAACTCCCTTAATTCTTCAGATAAAGAACCGTAGTTTATAAAAGATTAAGTGACATGATCAAGATAGTATAACTAGTTAGTTAAATCAGGAGTTGGAACCAAATTGTCTTAACACTTGTGTCAGTACGTAACCCTCTATTTTTGTATTTTTCTTTAAAATAATGATCACAGTGCTATTTTACTTGCTACTTGCTGCTTCAGAAAACAGATAGGAATAAAATTCATGGAAAGCCAAGATTTACAAATAATGTTAATATATGGGGGGTATGAGGTTAAAGGGCCTTCACATACATATTAATGTAGCCCAATAAAGAATCACTAATCCATGTAGCTAATAACAAACAAAATCTTGAACTTAAAAGAAAAAAGCCAAGGCATCTTATCAAAATCATATAACAGAATGATACCTCTCCATTGTATTCCTTCTATGGTATTTTCTTGAAGAAATCAATTTGAGGAAAGAATGAAAATATTTGTTGCAGCCAGATGATTGAGTTCTCACCTGGGGAATTGTAAGAGTAGTTAGAGAACTAAAGGAGGTTTTCTGTTAACCCCATATGTATTCTCTTATATTTGCTGGGGTCAGTTTCTGTGCAAAGCTAAAAATAGTTTGCCATGTCCAAATTCAGACACATTGGGAATTAGGGCTTCAGCATATGAATTTTGGAGAGAGAAAAACCTTCAGTCCATAGGAAATCCCCTAGGAACCATGAGCATCTTATGAAAGCTTCAGTAATAAGGACTTACCTTCATCTGTTTCTAAACATCTCCTGTCTCTATATATAGGACTGGAAAGAAATTCCAATGAGAGTATTTCATCTATTCATTTATTTAACACATTAATTGAGCATCTATTATGTGCCAGATTATTCTGGGCACTAAGGTACAGTGATGAACAAAATGGCTTTTCCTTCATGAAATGTACCTTCCAATAAAGGGAAACAGAAATGTACCTTCCAATAAAGGGAAACAGAAAGATAACTATATCATATATCATGCCAAAGTAGTAAATTCTATTAATAAAAAATAAATCAGAGTAAAAGTATAGAGAATGATAGGGGGCAGAATTGCTACTTTTCAGTGGTAGTCAAATAAAACCTCTCAGACTAGGTGATTTTTATAGCTAATAGTTATAGCTTTAGCACCTTCAAATATTAAAACTGAAAGTATAATGAGAGAGCATATTCTCAGATTCCTTCATTGTACAGAAGGGTAAACTTGGATCTAAAACAGGTTGGCAAACATTTTTTGTTCAATGGCCAGGTAGTAAATATTTTTTTATTTTGCAAGCTGAACAGTCTCTGTCATAACTACTCAACTATCCTATTATAGCACAGAAGCAGCCATAAATAATAATTAATCAAAGAGTGTGGCTGTGTTCTAATTTGTCCCTCAGACTGTGATTTGTCTATCTGTAATCTAGAACCATGAGATGACTCTCCCATGGTCTTACATTTGATGGTTGATGATAGAAAATCGAACAAACGTGTTTCCTTGGACATTGAAAAAAACAAAGACATCCTGAGAGCAAATTATTACAGAGACAGAGTTAAATAACATTATTGTCATGGATGAAAATAAAATTAGCCCCTTAACTACCAGCCCTTGAACTTACTTTAGGGAGGGAACTGTCTTTGTTTAGGAACATATGTTAATAAGTTATTTCTGGGAGAAGGTGACATTCTGAAAGTGGAGTTTAGCAGGAAATAATAAAATGAAAAGGGTGGCTCAGTGACTGTGCATTGGAAATAAATAGAAACTAGAGAGAACGGAGAGGTAGAGAAAGGGAAAGTGGGAAGAGCCATGCAACAGAATGGGGTAGCAGAAGGAGTTTTAAGAAGAAGATATCTAGTCAATTGTTAATGGGCTACATTGCTGCAATGCAAACCCCCTATTATCCTCAAAAATTAAGTAAACCAATGTGCAAATCAAAGACCTTTTATGAATGGGCTTTTGAGGGTGTGTATGGTAGTAGGAGGAATTAAAAAAGGAAGCTAAGTTATTTGTCTGGACCAGTTGTGTGTGTGTGTGTGTGGCATTTAATTAAAACCCAACCTTCTACAGCTCAGCCATCTGTCTTCTCTTTTCCTGTTTTTAAACATGACTAGAGAAAGTCCTGTTAACAGGGCAGGTTGGTCCAGTTATGAGTAAAAAATTCTAGCTTCAAAGGGGAGCCCATCAATGCTCACAGATTCTTTGCAACAGCTATTTCACACCTTTTTCATTCTACTCAAAACATCAACTTACTCCTCCATCCCTTACTAATCAAGCTATAACCTGTTATTTTAGATGAAAAGAGGAAGTATGGTAACTACTTTATCTCCCCCCCCCCCCACCATCTCCTATACTAATCAAGGAACCTTTAAGTTGGGAATATCCTTCTGCCCTTCTTTGAAAAGAAAAGCTGCCTCTCCTCCTACGTAAGCTGCATCCTTCTGCCTCAGTACATTATTTGCTATCCCTTTCACTCTTATATTCCAAATTCTATCTGGAACTGAATCCTTCACATCAGCTCTTAAGTCCTTAGCATTTAAGAAAAAAGAAAAAAAAAAACCTTTTATTGCTCATTGCTCCTATGTCTCTACCACAACTGCCCTCTCTTTTCTTCACTACCTTTGCTCCTTGAAAAAGTAATTGGCAAAATTTTCCTCTTTCCTCTTTCCCCCTTCACTTCTTTTTTTTTTAAGGTTTATTTACTTATTTGACAGAGATCACAAGTAGGCAGAGAGGCAGGCAGAGAGAGAGAGGAGGAAGCAGGCTCCCCACTGAGCAGAGAACCCAATGCAGGGCTGGATCCCAGGACCCTGGGAACATGACCCCAGGCAAAGGCAGAGGCTTTAACCCACTGAGCCACCCAGGCGCCCCTACGCCTTCACTTCTCAACCCACTCTAATCCAGACTCTTCCCATCACTGTCATATTTAAATTTGTGACTTATTCAAGATCTCCACAGCATTTGATATTGTTAACCACTCTCTTTCTGAAGAAGTTTCATCCCTTCACTTGAAAGTCATTATCCTCCTTTTTTTGGTTTGCTTTTGTTTTATTTTTTTGTTGTTGTGTTGTTTTTACCCCTGCTCTAATGTCTCATTGGCTGCCTTACTTGCAGCCTTATACTCTTCTGGTCCCTGGACACCTAATGTTGCAGTTCTTCAAAACTAAAACTGAGATTCACTTTCTTCTTATTCTGCGTTCTCTCACTAAGTGATCTTATTCTAATTCAGGCTTTTAATTGGCACTTATCATCTGGCGACTGAAAGTTTTATTTCTATAGAACAAAACCCTCCTGGAATTTTAAATGATAGTTCCAAATGCCTCTTTGACATTTCTTTTTAAATGTGTCATTTCCATGTAAAAAATCAAATTTCTTTTATTCCTACTTGGTCCTCTTAGAGTGAAGAGTGAATGGTATCATCATTCAATACTTACTTAAGGAAGAAGATTAGGAGTAATACATGACACTTGTTTAAATATCAACCCCCCAGGGCACTTGGGTGGTTCAGTGGGTTAAGTGTCTGACTCTTGGTTTTAGCCCAAGTCTGATTTCAGTGTGGTGGGATCCAGCCCAGTACTGGGCTCTACGCTGAGCACAGAGACTGCTTGAGTCTTGCTCTCCCTCTTTCTCTGCCCCTCCCCCTTGCACACGTGCACATGCTGTCTCTCTTTGAAATAAATAAATCTTAGAAAAATAAACATCAACCTTCATATCCAGTTACTCACGAAGCTTTCAGTTTCACCTACTAAATATATGTCAAATTTCCCATGCTTTTCCATACCTACAGCCACCACCTTAACCTAAACTATCTCCATCCCTCACGTGGACTACAGCAATAGCTTACTTTAATTCTTGGCTTCTCCATTCACTAATACTCCAAATGGGGGTAACTATGGTGGATATTTTGAAATGCAAACCCGATTAGAACATTTATCAGTGGTTTGTCATTGTTGTTTGGAAAATGGCCACAATCCATAACATGACCAAAGTTTTTTATATGACATGGCCACTTTTCCCAGTATGATTTCATATTACATTCCCTCCTGATTTGTGTACTTCAGCTACAACTGCTTCCTTTATGACTTCCTTCCCACCAGAGTGCCCTTACATATGGAACTCTATTTGCATCAGATGATAACTCCTTTATCTCCCCACAGCATATATGCACCTAACATACTGATCGAAGAACTGTAACTTTGGGGTATCCTTTGTTTCTGTGACAAGAGAGGGCTGCCTTTCTTCCTGTTACAGGGTGAATCCTTCCACCTCATGAACTGTATATTTTCTGTTACTTTTTATCATTTTCCTACTCCAAACTTTCTCATGGAACTGAATCCTTTACAGTAGGCATTAAATCATAACTATTAAATGAAACATGAAACTTTCTTACCCCTTCCTTTGGGTCAGTTAATTCCTCCAGTTCTTCTGGATCACATATTAATGGCCATTTTCTTTTCAGGGAAGCTGTCTCTAACCTCCTACTATATAAAATATACTAATTATGTGCTTTTAGAAACATATCTTTCTTCATCATAGCACTTATCATTTATAAGTTCTGTTTATTTCTGTAATTATTTAACAAATGTCTCCTTCCCACACCAGCATATTTGTTTCCCTAAAACTGTCTCACATTTAATGTGGTGTAACAAATAACAGGCCCTCAATAAATATTTGGTAAATGAATAAGTGGGTAAGTAATGCTATGGAAAATACACTGAATAGTAAAACACTTATATACAATGCACTAATTGGGCTGGTAAAGCCAGAGGTTGGCTGTAAGTATATAAACTCACTGATAATATAGAGAGGTTTACAAAATGGCATTGAGCTTTCTACAAGACATGAATTTGACAGGTAAATAGACTTCTCTAGGCTATGACTGACATCTGAATTGCTGTAAAATTTATCCAGTATATGAAGAATGTAATTCAAATGAGAAATTGAGAAGTGCTGAGACCATTCTTGACTTGGCAATGATACATGGGACCACTACTGGGGAACAAATGAGATTTAGACTCATCTTCCCAGTTGTAAAACAAGGTTTCACCTGCCAAGTGGTCCTACAAGTTTGTGAATTTTTAATATGTTCACCTCATTCCTGATACAGCATAAGAGTAGCTTCAGTAGGATTTTTAAAGTATGTCTTATTAAAAAATAAAGAGTTAATTAGTCTGAATCCTGAAATAAAGTCCAAATACAATTTTCACTGGAATTAGCTCACAAAGGCCCATCACATCTGCTACATTAAGAGCCAGCCATGCTGAGTGTAGCCTGTTTAAACAGGTCTCAATACCATTTTTTGGCTGGGAGGGATCATTGTAGTCATGAAGCATCTCATATTTTACATGTTTTATGCCTTGGATTTTTAAGTATTAGGTAAAGCTATGATTTCCAGGTATTAATCCAAGTCCTTTATCGATTCTCTGGCAGGCACTCAGTGCTCCCTGACTTGATTCCACCACTTCATAATCTTCTTTTTTGAGTCAAATTGCTCACAGCTGTGATCAAACATTGGCATAGCTCCTAAGAAGGAGGGGTATATGAGAGTTATTATTGGGCAAATGATAGAGCTGTTACACAACCAGTGTTTAGTTACAAAAAGTTTGCAAACTTAGAAAATGCTGGTTGTTGAGCTAGTGGAAGAGTCTCAGTGGAAAGGGAGTCCTATTATTTAGATTTGTGTAGTGTTTTTGCCTAAGCATATGGTGTTGGAAATTATACCACTTGGAATATGAATCTCTTTTAGAAGGTATACAAATACTTCCTGAATGAATTCTTGAGGGAAATATCTAAGTAGACAAAGTTGAGGGGATTTGACATAGAAAACAATTCTTATGTAAGGTTAATTTTTAAATTTATTTATAAAGGCATTTGAAACAGTATAGATATATTTGTCTATCTTGTTTTTTTGATAATTAATCTTTAGGTACAAAGGTAAAAAATTGTTCTACCTCCTGCTAACTTAATTTCTTAAATATGAAGAAAAATATCAAATAGAATAGTCTGTTAATATGTTAGATTCAAGAAAATTTAGGACTTATTCCTAAATTACATTTTATTTTAAACTTGTTGATATAAGAAATTTCTGAACATTTCAGATCTCTGAGTCAGGTTATTTTCCCCTGTTCATATAGCTAGTATTAGCAAATCAGGGGTTCAAACTCAAGTCAGTGAACTCTGGAACTCAAGCTTTTTTTTACTGAAATTTAGTTGACATACAGAGAACTAATGTTTTTAAACAGCTCCTCTGTAACCCTTTTATTTTGTTTCATATATTTACAGGAGTTAAATATTATCTCAACAAAAATAAGACAAATCATCCATAAGGGTACAAATACCACAGTAAAATATCTCCTCACTGTACATAAGGCCAAGTATTTATGAAATTATTTAGTTACTAAAGGAGAATTTTTTTGTACAAATTTATTGCATCATTATTTATGGAAGGATACAGTAAAAAATGTCAAACTGTTCAGCTATAGGAAAATGGTTATGTAAACCCTTGGTATATTCAGATAAAGGAGAACTTTATACAATCCCAAAGTCACTTTTCAGAGCTTTAAATTCCATAGATTGTCATTTGACATCAAAGGCCCATTAGTTTTATCTGGTAAGAATATATAAATCCTGTGTTTGCAAGGATATGGAGAAGCAGGCATTCTCACCCAGATCTGGTGAGAGTATTCTGATATTCTCAATAGGCATTTAAGAATAAAGTCTTCTGTCTTATAATGTATGTAATTGGCTTTTTTCATTCAGAAATATGCTATGGAATCCATTTTCAAAGTTTTTTAGTTCAACATAGCCTCCAAGACTGCTTTTATAACTGGTAGTTAATATGTGCCAACACCTTTTCACTCACAGAAGCTTCCACACTCACTCAGGCTAGGTGTTGGTACAGAAGTCTCTTGAGAGCAAATTGGTTTTATTTGTGCCTCTGGAAAAACTGACTTTGGGAGTTTTCACTGGATTTCTGAAATTACTTTCCCAGAAACTGGAAGCTTAAAAAAAGGGGGCTAGGGGCCCCTGGGTGGCTCAGATGGTTAAGTGTCTGCTTTAGGCTCTGGTCATGATCTCCTGGGAACAAGCCCCATGTTGGGCTCCCAGCTCAGCCAGGAGCCCGCTTCTCCCTCTCCCTCTGACTCTCCCCGTGCTTGTGCTCTCTCTGTCTGTCTCTATATCTCTCTCCGATAAATACATAAAAAGAAAAAAATCTTAAAAAAAAAGAAGGGGCTAATGTTATGCAGTCTATCTTAAGGCACTGATCCAGATCACAAGATCTCTTTGAAATTCTTTCCCTGAAATATAGGCTACGGGTAACACTACATATCCAGAAAGAATTTTTCTAGCAATAAAATAACACCAAAAATGAATAGGCTCTTATTTATTTATTTATTTACTTACTTACTTACTTATTTACAGAGAGTTTGTGAATGAGTCTGAATGAAAGTAAGGGAAATCCTTGACAATAACTCTAGAGATGTAAGCAAGCTCTCAAACCAGTGCTTGCCCTAGAATTTCAGGCATATGCAGAGCAGGAGGCAAAGCTGAGGACCCACAAAATGTTTTGAAGCAGCCTCGATGTTGTTGAATATATTTAAGGTCCTAGGGTTAAACCTTCAAAGAAAGAATAAAATATGCGTCAAAGAAGACAGCAAGGAAATTTCCTATCTCTAAACCTTGGATCTCTATGGTATATGGGGGTGGGTGTAGGGAGACGCTGGTAGAGAATTTCCCCTAAGATGTGTTTAGGTCCCTAGTTTATATTCTCTAGATTGTACGAAAATCCTAGGCCAAGCAATTATATTAGTGCTGTCCTGGGTGGTAATATTCACAGATGCCTGGCATAAAAAAATAAAAATCATCTTCCTGGTGACATGCTCATTTGCCATCTGTACATCTTCTTCAGTGAGGTGTTTATTAAGGTCTTTTGCCTGTTTTGTAATGTGTTCTTTGCTTTCTTATTGTTGAGTTTTAAGAATTCTCTGTATGTTTTGGATAATGCTTCTTTAATCACATATGTTTTCTGCAATTATTTTCTCCCAGTCTGTGGCTTGTCTTTCTATTATCTTGCCAATGTCTTCTGCAGAGATGAAAAATTAAATTTTAATGAAATCCAGTTTATCAGTTCTTTCTTTTATGGATTATGCCTTTGGTATTTTATCTTAAAAAAAATCACCAAACCTAGGGTCATCTAGATTTTCTTCTATGTTATCTTCTAGAAGTTTTATAGTTTTGCAATTTTATGTAGGTCTGTATCCATTGGAGTTAATTTTTGTGAAAGGTGTAAGATATGTCTAGATTCTGATCTGTCTCTGTTTTCATCAATCCCAGGCTTGGAGCTGACTATTGTCAGTCCTACAACTTTGTTTGTCTTCAATAATATGTTAGTTATTCTGAGTTTTTACCTCGCCATATAAAATTTAGAATTAGTTTGTCACAAACTACACAAAATAACTTGCTGGGATTTTTATAGGGATTACATTGAATGTATGGATGAAATTGTTAAAAACTGACATCTTGAAAATATTGAGTCTTTCTATCAATAAATATGGACCATCTCTCTAGTTTTTCTTTGATTTCTTTCATGGATGTGTTGTATTTTTTCTTACCAGGATCTTTGACATATTTTCTTACATTTAAATCTAAGTATTCAATTTCTTGAGGGCTAATATTAATGATAGTGTTTTTAAATTTTAATTATTTATTGTTGATATATAGGAAAGGCCTTGACTTTAGTGTATTAACCATATATTCTGCAACCTTGCTACAATCACTTATTGGTTCTAGAGGTTTCCTTTTAATTGATCCTTTCAGGTTTTCTAAATAAATTATGTCATCTATGAACAAAGGCAGCTTTACTTTTTCCTTCCTAAATAAGTGTACATTTTATTTCATTTTCTTTTTGCAAGACAAGAAATACTTAGCTAGTATTTACATTGTTATTTAAAAGAGTAATGAGAGGGAACATCACTGCCTTCTTCTTTAGAGAAAGCTTCTAATTTCTCACCAATAATTATAATAACTGTAGGATTTTTGTAGATATGCTTTATCAACTTGAAAAAGTTCCCCTCTATTACTAGTTTACTGAGAACTTTTATCATGAATGAGTATTGGATAGATTCAAATGATTTTTCTGCATTTTTTGATATGATTGTGTGATTTTTTCTTCCTTTTTCTTTTCATGTGGTGGATTATATTCATTAATTTTCAAATGTTGAACCAGCTTTACATACCTGGGATAAATCCCATTTGGTCATATTGTATAATTCTTTTTATACATTGTTGGATTCAACCTGGTAATACTTTGTTGAAGACTTTTCATTTATGTTCATGAGACATATTTGTCTTTAGTTTTCTTATAATGTCTTTTCCTATTTGGGGTATTAGGGTAATACTGGCCTCATAGAATGACTTAGAAGTAGTCCTTCTGCTTACTATACCTTCTTTTAAAAAAAAAAGATTTTATTTATTTATTAGAGAGAGAGAGCGTGCACAAGTCATGGAAGCAGCAGGCAGAGGGAGAGGAGAAGTAGGCTCCCCGCTGAGTAGGGAGCCTGATGCAGGTCTTGATGCCAGAACCCTGGTACCATGACCTGAGCTGAAGGCAAACGCTTAACGACTGAGCCACCCAGGTGCCCTTCTTATTATACCTTCTGAAAGAGAATGGATATAATTTCTTCCTTAATATGGTAGAATTCAGGGTGCCTGGGGGGCTCAGTGGGTTAAGCCTCTGCCTTCAGCTCAGGGAGCCTGCTTTCCCCTCTCTCTCTGCCTGCTTGTGATCTCTCTCTCTCTGTCAAATAAATAAATAAAATCTTTTAAAAATATATGGTGGAATTCACAAGTGAACTCATCTGGACCTGCTGCTTTCCGTTTGGGAATGTAATTAATTATTAATGCAATTTCCTTGATAGATTGTCTATTTCTTCATGTGTGAGTTTTGGCAGATTGTATCTTTCAAGGAATTGCCTTTCATTTCCTCTAGGTAAACAAATTTGTGGTCATAGAGTTGTTCAGAGTATTGCTTTATTATTCTTTTACTGTCCATGGAATCTTTAGTGGTGCTCTGTTTTATTTCTTCTATCAGTAATTTGTTTTCTCTCTTTTTCTTAGTTAGCCTGGCTAAAGGCTTATCAATTCTATTAATTTTTTCAAGGAACCAGCTTTTGATTTTTTTAAATTAATTTTCTATTTTCACTTTCATTGATTTCTGCTCTAAATCTTTTTTTTAATTTAATTTTATTTTTTCAGTGTTCCAAGATTCATTGTTTATGTACCACACCCAGTGCTCCATGCAATACATGCCCTCCTTAATACCCATCACCAGGCTCTAATTCTTATCTTTTTTCTTCTTACTTTGGATTTAATTTGCTCAAAATTAAATTAAATTTAATCAAAAATATAAAAAAATGTAATTTTTCTAGTTTCCCAAAGATGATTGATTTTAGATCTTCTTTTCTAATATTTCTATTATTTCTAATATTGCATTCAATGCTGAAATTTTCTTCTAAGCACTGTTTTCACCACATCTCACAAATTTTGATAAGTTGTGTTTTTGTTTTCATTTAATTCAAAATATTTTTAAATTTCCCTTGAGCTTTTTTCTTTGACTGCTATATTATTTAGAAGTGTGTTATTTAATCTACAGGTATTTAGGGATTTTTTGGTTAGTGTTCTGTTACTGATTTCTAGTCTGATTCTTCAGTGATTTGAGAGCATACATTGTGTGTATTCTGTCATCTGTCATTGTTGGGTGTAGTCAGCTATGGGTGTCAATTAGATCCAGTTCCTTGATGGTGCTGTTGAGTTTAACTATGTCCTTACTGATTTTCTGCTTGCTGAGTCTGTCCATTTCTTTTTTTTTTTTTTTTAAAGATTTTATTTATTTATTTAACAGAGAGAGACCACAGGTAGACAGAGAGGCAGCAGAGAGAGAAGAGGAAGCAGGCTCCCCACTGAGCAGAGAGCCCGATGCGGGACTCGATCCCAGGACCCCGAGATCATGACCCGAGCCGAAGGCAGCGGCTTAACCCACTGAGCCACCCAGGCGCCTGAGTCTGTCCATTTCTGATAGAGGGGTATTGAACTCTCTTATAGTGGATTCATCTCTTTCTCCTTGCAGTTTTCTCAGTTTTTGTCTCACGTAGTCTGATGTTCTTTCTTAGATGCATACAAATTAAGGATTGTGATGTCTTCTTGGAAAAATGAATTCTTCTTGGAAAAATGAAGTCTTTATCATTATGTAATGACCCTCTCTATCTCTGATATCTTTCCTTGCTTTGAAGTCTGCTCTGTCTGAAATTAATATAGCTACTCCAGCTTTTTTAAAATTAGTGTTGGCATGGTGTTTTTATTCATCTGTTTACTTTTAATTTACATATGTCTTTATATTTAAAGTGGGTTTCTTGTCTTTTATGATTCATTGTGAAAATCTGTCTTTAGATCAAAGCATTTAGACTTTTGACATTCAAAGTGATTATTAATGTAATTAGATTAATATCTACCACTTTTATTTCTTTTTTAAGTCAGTATAGGGACTTTATTTTTTACGATTTTATTTTATTTTATCCATTTTATTTTATTTGACAGAGAGACAAAGAGAGAGAACACAAGCAGAAAGAGTGGGAGAGGGAGAAACAGGCTTCCTGCTAGCAGGGAGCCCAATGCAATGCAGGGCTCAATCCCAGGACCATGTCATGGGATCATAACTGAGCAGAGGGCAGATGCTCAATGACTGAGCCAGCCAGGCACTCCCTAGAGACTTTATTTTTAATTTCAGCTTTTTTTTTTAAGATTTTATTTATTTATTTGACAGAGAGAAATCACAAGTAGGCAGAGAGGCAGGCAGAGAGAGGGGGGAAAGCAGGCTCCCTGCTGAGCAGAGAGCCCTATGTGGGACCCGATCCCAGGACCCTAGGATCATGACCTGAGCCGAAGGCAGAGGCTTTAACCCACTGAGCCACCCAGGCGCCCTAATTTCAGCTTTATTGAAGCATAATTGAAATATGAGTCTGAGATACATTATGGTGACTTGGTATACTTATACATTGTGAAATGATTCCTTCCATCCAGTTTATTAATATATCCATCACTTCACATATTTCTCCCTCTCTCTCTCTCTGTCAGAATATTTAAGTTCGGCTCTCTTAGCAAATTTGAATTGTACATTACAGTGTTATCAACCATAGTAACCATGTTTTACATTAGGTCCTCGACTTTATTCATCTTAGCTGAACTTCTGTACCCTTTTACCAACCTCTCCATATTTTCCCTACCTTCTAACCCAGGTAATCACTTTTCTATTTTCTGATTCTTTGAGTTTGCTTTTTTTTTTTTTTTAACATTCCACATATAAGTGAAAACTTGAAGCATTTGTCTTTCACTATTGATTTAGTATACTTAGTGTAGTGCCTTCTAGGCCCTTCCAAGTTGTTAAAAATGGCAGGATTTCCTTCTTTCCCACAACCAAATAATATTCCATTATATATAGATATCACTTTTTAACAATTTAATTACAGTTAACATACAGTGTTGTATTAATTTCAGGTATACAATATAGTGATTCAACAATTTTTTTACATTACTCAGTGCTCATCACAAGTGTCCTTTAATGCCCATCACTTATTTCACTCACACCACACCCACTGCCCCTCTGGTAACCATCAGTTTGTTCTCTATAGTTAAGAGTCTGTTTTTTGGTTTGTCTCTTTTCTTCTTTGTTTTGTAACTTAAATTCTACAGATGAGTGAAATCATATGGTATCTGTCTTTCCCTGACTGACTTATTTCACTTAGTGTATGTTCTCTGGATCTAGCCATGTTGTTGCAAATGGCAAGATTTTATTCTTTTTTATGGCTGAGTAATATTCCATACCTTCTTTATGTATTCATCTGTCAGTGGACATTTGCTCTACTTCCATAATTGGCTATTGTAAGTAATGCTTCAGTAAACATAGGGGTGCATATATCTTTTCAAATGAGTCTTTTTGTGTTCTTTGGACAAATTCCCAATAGTGCAATTACTGGATTATAGTGTTGTTCTCTTTTTAGCTTCTTGAGGAACCTTCATACTGTTTTCCACAGTGGCTGCACCGGTTTGTATTCTCACCAACAATGCATGAGGGTTCCTCTTTCTCCACATCCTCACCAACATTTGTCGCTCCCTGTGGTTTTTATTTTCACCATTCTGACAGGTGTGAAGTTGTACTTCATTGTGGTTTTGATTTGCATTTCCCTGATGATCAATGATGATGAGCATCTTTTCATGTGTCTGTTCACCATCTGTATGTCTTCTTTGGAGAAATGTTTGCTCATGTTTTCCGCCCATTTTTCATTGAGCTATTTGTTTTTTGGGTGTTGATTTGTGTAAGTTCTTTATATATTTGGATACTAACCCTTCACCAGATATGTTATTTGTATATCACATGTTTTTATCCACTCATCTATTGATGGACACAAATTATTTTCATTTTTTGGCTATTATGAATATTGCTGTAGTGAACATGGAAGTGCAAATATCTCTGAGATAATCTTTCCATTTCCTTTGTTTATATACCCAGAAATATGATTGCTAGATCATAGTGTAGTTTAATTTTTAATCTTTTAAGAAAACTTTTTATTGATTTCCAAATAGCTGTACAGTTTACATTTCCACCTATGCTGCATAAGTGTTCTCTTTTCTCCACATCCTTGCCAACACTTACCTTTTATATTTTTGATGATAGCCGTTCTAATAAGTGTGAGGGGATATCGTACTCTGGTTTTGACTTGAATTTCTCTGATGATTAGTCATAATAAACACATTTCACATACCTGTTGGCCATCTATATGTCATCTTTGGAAAAATAACTATTCAGTTTCTTTGTCCATCTTTTAAATTGGTTTGTTTTGGGTTTTGTTGTTGTTGTTGTTTGTTATCTGCTACTGAGTTGTATGAATTCTTTATTTAGGATATTACCCTCATATCAGATACATGAACTGCAAATATTTTCTTCCATTCTGTAGGTTGTGTTTTTATTTGATGATTTCCTTTTCCATGCAGAAGCTTTTTAGTTTGATGTAGTCCCACTTGTTTATTTTTGCTCTTGTTGCCTTTACTTTTGGTGTCAAGTGCAAAAAATCATTGCCAAGACCAATGTCAGGGAGTTTACCCTATCTTATAGTTTATTTTGAGTTTTATGGTTTCAGGTTTTAAATTCAAGTCTTATCCATTCTGAGTTGATTTTTGTGTATGGTGTAAATTAGGGGTCCAGTTTCACTCTTTTACATGTGGCTGTCCACTATTCCCAGCACCATTTATTGAAGTGACTATCCTTTTCACATTGTATATTCTTGGTTCCTTTGTTGTAAATTAATTGACCATATATACATGGGTTTATTACTGTGCTCTCTTTTCTGTTCATTGATCTATGGATTGAGGCATTTAGATCATTGAATTCAAAATGGTTATTAATATAACTGGGTAAAATCTACCTTATTTGTTGCTATTTTCCATTTGTTTCCCTTGTTCTTTGTTTCTTTTTTTTTTTGTCTTTCTTTTTCTGACTCTTTGGTTTTAGTTGGGCATTTGTATGATTCCATTTTCTCTCCTTTCTTAGCATAAAAGTTATACTTCTTTTTAAATTTTTATTTGAATTCTTTTTTTGTTTTGTTTTGTTTTCTATATATTTTTTTACTTTATTTAAGCTTTATTTAAACATATAATGTAACCCCACCACCCTCACCCAACCCCTCTTCCCCCCACCCCCCTCAGTTTGTTTTATGACATTAAGAGTCTCTTTTGGTTTTTCTCCT